>JASCZW010009981.1:0-39221 GCA_034211315.2 Aedes japonicus | reverse complement strand
AGCACATTGCTGCAGAAATCGAGAGCACCAAGGCTTCTTAGTTCATCGTAATGATTGCAAGTCATCGTATCAATTTGTTTGTGTGTAATAATTATAAAAAGAGCAGAAGGAAGACAGTAAAATACTCGATCATAATAGGTATTAACAATATTTTTAGAATAAAATATTTGAGTCATTTCTGTACCACCACGCAATAATAATATCACCATGTAGGGAAAGTCACACGATGATTTCTGTAGGTTTGCGTGTAGTTAACGGCCAGAGAAAACGGGCTCGGAAGTGAGCTACAAAATGTTGATGGCCCTTTTCTAATAAGTTGATCCAGAATTATTGTTTATTTTCATCATGATTCCGGAATCTCCGAGCTGATACATGTATACTTATTAGAATTATATGAGTCATTAAAAACTTACAATTTTATTGATATTGTATGATACATATATTAGTATGCAAATTAATTTGTAAAATTAAGGAATAGGTATTTCATATTATTCTTCATTGTATTCTACTGAATTCATGACAATAAAATACACCAACCCAATAAGTATCGAGAATGTGACGCAAATTTATTCTCCATTTAAATAATGAAATATAATAGTACAGGATTTCCGAAAATCTTTCTTCTTCGATATCGCCTGTTCGGAACTACACATGAACTACCATTACGCCGTCTTTGAAAAAGTCCTCCTCCGTCTTCAGGAAGCCGCTCATCCACGAGTGATCTCTTGCGGGTAGGATTTACATGCCCGTGGTGATCCCACAAGAGATTGTAATCATTCTTGGAAAAAAGGTATTCATTGTAACATCAACAGCTGGTTCTGGGGGAGTTTTCCTACTAACACAAGAAACGATGGTTTTCACTGAAGAATGATATTAGATACCTCACTGTCAGTAACAGCAGTATCCGAGTGCCGTCCTCATTCCGTCCGAAGCCTTGGCTTATTTCAACACACAGAATGTGAAACCTTGTTTGGTATGTGCTCGCTGCCACTGGAGCACTGTTATGGGGCCGTAAGGCACCAACGTTATATCGTCTCCCCCTAGCACCCAGATACATTTTTTTGAAGAAAAGTCGCTGTTGAGTAAAAGTGAAATAAGGATTGAAAGAAATACCATACAATGGCAAGTATGGGGACTTAACGTGTCCAAGCATGGTAGGTTAAATCGTCGTGCAAACACATTTTCGCGTATTTGTACTGATAGGTGGTAAATCCTGAGAAATCCTTTTTCATCGGTGTCTTCAAAAGTGCTTCGGTGCTTAGCTTCGCGCTGATATCCCTTGAGATTCTATCCAGGTTAAATTTTGGGGTTATCTAAAATAGAAGGAAGCAAAATGATATTTTTGTCTGGGAGTTAAGAATACATTCTATGGTTATAACCATACCGACTAAATGGGAGAAACAAAGCGAAAAAGTGGATGAAAAATAACACGCGTGAAGATGCGCGTTTAAGATTTCACATACATTCCATACATAAACAAATCGGATCAACCACTGGAAGCTTTGAATTAGCACTTCCAAGGATGATAAATATAATAGATTACCTAATTTAGGGTTCCCAGTGATTGGTCACTCCATCGAATAGTTTCTTCCTACGTGTGTAGGCTGCATATCAGCTAAAAAATCACGGGATCATCAGGATTTGCTAAGAGTATCCAAACCATAACTTGCGTGTCGGTTTTTGCCATTTCATATATACACCTTATGATTATTTTGCACAAACAACAGTCATGAACTTCATAAGGCAGTTATATGAAAATTATAAGAATGACTTTAGAAAATCATTACTATTAACTGAGAAAACCATCGTTGCACACATGGCTATTACAAGGGCTTTATGAAATCAAAATAAAGTAGTCTCATGATGTTTCATAAGTCAAATTTTATGAAATTCAATATATTTTTTACGCCAGTGCACTTCCTGCAAACGCGGAGAGCAAAACAGGATGAAGCAAATCAACTACTGAAAAACGAAAATTTGGTTAAGTCTAATATTACTTCCATATATATATATATATATATATATATATATATATATATATATATATATATATATATATATATATATACACACAAAGGGGAATATTGTTTTTAATTAAATAAGCCAGCACTTACTTCTGAAAAGTGTTTATTTTTCATTGAATTAAAAGTAAAATCATCTACTATGAAAGTTATGCGTTTGATTTGAAAGTTTATTTTTTTGATTTCAGTGTAAATATAAAAGTGTGTTCTTTAATATGAAAATTGTAGAACTGTCAAATCCATCAACACAAAGCAAGTCATCGTTCTCGTCGTCGGATGGAATTTTCACTACTGTTGTCCGCGTCCGTGTCTTCTGCGTCGTTCGTTGTTCCCGTCCGCTTATACGCGTTTTCTGAAAATTGCAAATGTTATTCCTTGATTCTTGGCATGATCAACAAAATACAAAAACTTCACATTCAAGATGCGAATTAGGAACGCTAACCTCCGGTCTTTATAAAGTTATAAAAATTAATTTGAAAATAAAACCTTTCATTTTAAAACTATTTTTATTTCAATCCAAACAGCCAAAACGTATTATGCCTGATACTTTCTAGTTGAAAGTTCATTTTTAAATCAAATAAATTGATTTCATTTTTTAAAATGCCATGCTGTGGATTTGACAGTTCTACAATTCATCTGAAAAGAAAACTTTTAAGTTAAAACTATGTTTTTATTTCAATTCAAACAGCATACTTTCATTTCAATTGCATAACACTTTCTGGTTGATAGTTTATTTCGGAATAAAAATAATTTGCTTTTATTTTCAACGATGCCTCGGTTTCGATTTGAATTTGTTTTGAATATTTCAACTTTAAAATATAGAGCAGCAAAATTTTGAATAGACGGTTTGAGGTTTTTGTTTTGAAAGTAGATCGCTTTCTACGAAAAAGAACCAAATGCAAGTTTTCAATTTTGGCAGTGATTTTTTTAATTTTAATAATCATTATTCTTTGTGTGTATATATATATATATATATACATATATATATATACATATATATATATATATATAAATATATATATATATATATATATATATATATATATATATATATATATGTATATATATATATATATATATATATATATATATATATATATATATATATATATATATATATATATATATATATATATATATATATATATACCTGCATAACGAAAAACAATTTGCTATATAGTCAAAACAATATTTCGAATGTAAGATATATTATCACATTTCATGTTATAGTTATCGAATAGTTGATTCTCATTTTCACCATACAACCTCAACATTAAAACATATTGTTAATATATGCCATATTGTCATTGAAAGGTTTTATATTGTCTGCACTCGATCTGGTTTATATACCAACTATTTGGCATAGAGTACAGCAAAAATTTTGTTCGTGAAAATTGCAATTTTTTTATGGTAACCTAACTTAACCGCCTATTCAGCATATTGTTATTTGGCCTTTTACCATCTGACATATTGTTAAAACTATATAGGACATTGTTAGTTTATAGTTGTCAACTATAAGGGTAAATGTCGTAAGAATAACGGAAACGGTTGTCAACAATAAGGGAAAGAGTCCAGGAATGGTTTGTGATTATGCATATATATATATGTATATATATATATATATATATATATATATATATATATATATATATATATATATATATATATATATATATATCTTGAGTAATTCATGATTAGGGCCTAAAAGCCATTTGTAAACAATGACTTTAAACCACAGAGAACAGACATCCAAGCTAGAGTGCCCTACGTGTGTAAATTTCTGTAACTGCCATTTTAAAATTACAGCTTGTTTCCGTTAGTTTTGGCGATTCGTATGTTGATGGCGCCACCTGCGCGCCTTGTGATTTGATAGTCTGTCAATTTTAGTTTGGTGAAACCTAAACTAGGCAGCGCTGATTTTCCAACGGTTTGCTTTTAAAAATTTACACAGTATATTGGGAAAAAAATTTTCGAGCCTGGATGTCTGTTCTCTGTGTTTAAACGTTGATCTCTCACGAACCACGTGAATCCTACGATATACAGCTACTCCATATGGTAGAACTAACATTCTTCTAACAGATGCTGCCTTTATTTCACGAGAGTGATGCAAGAATCAAGAGAAATCGACATTTAAAGTCATTGTTTACAAATGGCTTTTAGGCCCTTAACATGAATTACTCGAGATATATAAAAATGGATTTCTGTCAGTCTGTCTGTCTGACCCTAATAGACTCGAAAACTACTGACCAATCGGCGTGAAATTTTGTATGCAGGGATTTTTGGGGCCGGGAAAGGTTCTTATGATGGTTTGAGACCCCTCCCTTCACTGGAAAGGGGGGCTCCCATACAAATGAAACACTCATTTCTACATAATTCAAGAACTAATCAAGCTAAAGAAACCAAATTTAGCATGTGTGAGTTTTTGAAGGCAAGAAAGGTTTCTATGGTAGCTGAAGAACCCTCCCCGTCCTAAAAGGGGGGGCTCACATACAAATAAAACACAATATTCTGCATAATTCGGGAACTAATCAAGCAAACGAAACGAAATTTTGCATGTGGTGGTTTTTGATGACAAAAAATGTTTCTATGTAGGTTTGAAGCCCCTTCCCATTCTAAAGGAGGGGGGGGGGCCTCCGATACAAATTAAATATAATATTCTGCATGACTCGAGAACTAATCAAGCAAATGGAACTAATCAAGTATGCGGTGGTTTTTGAAGACAAAAAATGGTTCTATGTTGATTCCCCTTTCTGAAAGGGGGGGGGGGTTCCCATACAAATGAAACGCAAATCCTTGCATAACTCGAGAACTAATCAGGGAAATGGAACCAAATTTGGCATGTGGAAGTTTTTGAAGGAGAGAAATGTTTCTATGGTTATTTGAGACTCTTCCGCCATATAAGGAGGGAGGGGGGGGAGCTCTCAAACAAATGGAACACAAATTTCTGCATAACACGAGAACTAATAAAGCAAATGGAACCAAATTTGGGATGTGGGGGTTTTCGGATTCGAAATGTTTCTTTGGAGGTTTGAGACTCCTCCCCTCTCTGGAAGGGGTGGGCTCTCATGGAAATAAGACACAAATGTCAACAAAACATGAGAATCGTACCGACTGTTATGAAAACTTATATGTAGGGGTTGTGGCCGGAGAAGGTTCTTATGATGGTTCGAAGCTCTTTTCCCGCCAGTAAAGGGAGTGAAAATGAAACACAAATTTCTGCAAAGCTCGAGTTCTTAGAATTGGAGTTCTTTAAATGGAACCAACTTTGCCATGTGGGGTTTTTTGAGCAGGATTTTATTCTTCGGTGGTTCGAGACGCCTTCCCTCTGCAGAGGGGGAAGGAGGGCTCTCAAACCAATTAAACAGACATTTGAACCAAACATGAGAATTATCCATGCAACTGAAACACAAAATGTGTATTTCTCGGTTGGGAAGCATATACTGATAGAAGTTTGAACCCCTTTTTAGTCAAGAATTGGTTGAGTTACTCTCAATGCTACATTATTTATAAGAAGTTAATCTTAGGTTATGCAAGAGAAAATTACGTACAAACTGACAGGATACGGCTTCGTTTGTCTTTGAAATGGTTCTACGCAGAAAGCAAAACCGGTAGAAACAAACGGTCCAAGGGTTGAATTAATAACACAAACCTTTTTTTTTTGCATAAATAACACACACAAGCAAACGAAAATATTTTAACCAGATTCATTCAGAACCATAAACGCGCCAGTTTTATTTATTTAGTTGCATGCGTTGCAAGGCTCGCACCGGGTTCAGCTAGTATATTATAAACGCCCTCTTTGGGCAGATAAGTTCCTTCCTTCTTCGCAAGTATAATGGAGATATCCAGGCAACGCAAAGTGAGGTTAAACGTCGTAGATGGCGCTTGTTAAAAATAGTTTTTGGAGCTGTCTAAGCAAAGTAATTGGTGAGGAAAACATAAGAAAATCAACAATAATGACGATACATACCAATTCCATACAGTTTAAAAAATAGCTGGAAAGTTATAACACGCAGAGAAAATTGACCTCTTCGAAATAAAAAAATAATAATTATTTTTGTTTTGTAACTTCAAATATTTTTATCTTTGAATTCAATACTTTTTTTTTGTTGCTTGAACAATTTTGGTTGTTGTTTCTAAAACCAAATGCTGAGAAAAAAAAGTTGTAGTTTCAGCAAGCTAGATTTTTGTGCTCAAAAATAATTTCAATCAATTTGAAAAAACAAATAGTAGATTAAAAACCGACAACTCCGTGACAATTACTGTCTTACAGTTATCAGTGTATGTGTATATTTTCAATATTTCCGTATGCACCGGTTTTGTAGCCTCATTTTCTAAGCTTTATTCTAAAAGCAAAGTGGACTCGCCGGAGGATTTCAAGATGTTGAGGAAGTTAATATCGCGCTAGTCGATTCATTGCTTGATTTGGGACTTTTTAAGCTATCTGTGAATTGCTTTCTTGGTAAGAATTTTTTTTAATGGAATTTTATTTTAATGACTATTTTTTGTTCACAGATTAACAGAAGGTTATCGACCGGAAGGGAATAGAAAAGCATGTACGGAATAAATTCTTGGGGAGAATGACAGGTATGAATCTTGAAAAATCTAAGATTTTAAATTAATGCTCTTTAATTCAACATTAAAGGGATTTCCATCGTTATCGTCAACAGAATCATTGGACAACCTCACTACTTATCTGCAGCTGGACTGCTTGTTTATAAATTTATTTATTGAATTAAAATTAAACCAAATCAAAATCATTTAAATTATTCCGAATAACCCGCATAACGAAAAACAATTTGCTATAGTCGAAATTTTATTACGAATGTAAGATATATTATCACATTTTATGTTATTGTTATCGAATAATTTTATCTCATTTTCACTATACAACCTCTACATTAACACATATTGTTAACATCTGCCATAATATCACATCACGAAAGGTTTTATATTGTCTGCACTCGGTTTGGATTATATACCAACTTTTTGGCATAGAGTACAGCAAAAATTTTGTTCGTGAAAATTGCCATTTTTTTATGGTAACCTAACTTAACCGACTATTCAGCATATTGTTATTTGGCCTTTTACCATCTGACATATTGTTAAAGCTATATAGGAGATAGTAAGTTTATAGTTGTCATCTATAAGGGTAAATGTCGTAATAATAACGGAAACGGTCGTCAACAATAAGGTAAATGGTCCAGGAATGGTTTGTGATTATGCGGGAAAACATAATCTGGTTAAACTAACAATTAAAATATTTAAAACAAAAAAACAATTCTTCATTCATGAAATATTAATTATAACCGCCACATTTTTTTTATTTTCAAAGAAATAAATTGTTGGCAGCAACAGTGTTTTTTTGTTTGTTTTAAAAAGATTATTTTTTGTAAATAAAAACAAATATTGTTAATTCAACAAAATATATTTTTCTCTGCTTTTTTGACATATTTTTAAAACAACAATATTCTGTGTTCAATCAATAAAGTTTCATTGTTGTATTCAACAATAAAAATTATAAGCCGGGGAATAATAATTTTTATTGTTGTTTTCAATACAGAATATTATTGATATTAAAAAACTTTTCGCTGCGTGAATCAATTTCAGTTTTAGATACGACGATGACTAACCACAGAGAACAGACATCCAAGCTGAAGTGCCCTCCGTGTGTAAATTTCTTTAACTGCCATTTTAAAATTACAGCTTGTTTCCGTTAGTTTTGGTGAATCGTATGTTGATGGCGCCACTTGTTCGCCTCGAGATTTGATAGTCTGTCAATTTTAGTTTGGTGAAACCTTAGGCAGCGTTGTTTTCCAAACTAAAACTGTTTTGCTTTTAAAAATTTACACAGTAAATTGGTGAAAACATGTTCGTGCCTGGATGTCTGCTGTGTGGTTCAAACTTACTTAAGCTTTACATGGATTTCTCAGTATTATTACACTTATTCAACCCAAAATCAACATCATTAACGCAGGATCGCATCAATTCAACAGCTGTCAAGTAATGAACCGTTCAAGATATGACATTACTTCGATCTTCGTGGGGCCCTTTTCACTTTTAATCCAATTTTAATTATGCACTAGACGTTACACGGATAAAAAAAAATCATAACTAATATTGGAAAATTTTATAATTTTTCGCCATAACGATTTACACATAATGTCCATATGATAATGTCATAAACTATATGAGAAAGCTCCAATAAGATTTATAACGGAATTCATATAGTGTTTATGCAGCTATTCGCATATGTTTTATATGGTGTGTTATGGCATACATCATAATGAGGAACTAAAAAATCATAAACCTGACACATATTTCTACGTGGTAGGAAAAAAGAGTTTAGGATAATTTTACCAATATTATGATTTGGCTTCTCCTCAACTCGTTACAGGGACATACTTGTCCGTAAGTAACGATTTCCATCGAAATGTGGTTTGGCCAGCGGATTTCATTTTTTTTTTCATCCTTCTCGACACATTTACATATTTCCATCGTGGATTCTGACATGCTGGTCCTTCTTTGCTACAGCAGTGAAATGTTAGCCGCCTTGAAACGGACTCCGGGAATATCGATGGCGTGACATTATGCGGCTGAAACCGGAAACCAGGACCTCGTTGTTTTCTTCGATGTAGGCAACCATCCCTGGGAATGAAGCTAGTGACTTTCTTGCCGTTCTCGATGAGCTGAATTCGGATGTATTGGCGGATGGTGGGGCTCGGCTGCTTGACTTCGATGCCGAGCTTTTCTAGCACGATCCCCCAGAATTGATCGGCTCCAGTGGATGGATTGAACTTCCACCGGGTGCCCAAAAGATCCTTCTTTGTAGTCTTTCGCTAATCCCGCGTGGATGGATGCGCTTCCGAGCGGTCCATGTGGTTTACCTATTCAGCGCAATGTAGCTGAACCAAACAAAATAGAAGCAAATAACTTACTAAATTTATATTGACAATGACCAATATCTGTCGAGCGCCATGTTTATTTTCAATCCAAAACACCATCAAAATTATGTGTCAAATCAAATATTTTTTATTAGTTATGAAATATATGTGATCATAACTCATAAAGGGTACAACCAACAATCAATATGTAACTAGCGATTTGAAATTGGTTCACTGTTGTAGAACCCCTAGGTCTGAAGTACACCTGGCAGTCTGCACCTTGCAATAATTTTTGCGCTTTTCTGTACCTTTCGATACTTGAATTTTTGTTCTTGTTTTGATTCGCTATATTATTTTGACACAATTTTTGAGGGTGTGTTGGTGTGAGCTACATTATTAGGGGCGACTCATTAAGCTTGGGACCGGTGTGCTAGTACTTCCTAAGCCAAGAAATATTTTCATTTTCTTCATGACTATCCACCCGCCGGTATAACTTTGCATTATATATTGATTATTTGATTTTTTATCCATGTCAGCAAAAGGTAAGCATTTTGCTTAAGACTCAGCATAAGAGCTGTAACTTCTTTAAATATCAGTTTTGCTGTATGCATTGCTGAAATTACAGCACAAAAAAATTCAGCAAAATTTAGCTGTTCTCCTGCAATAAAAATTTTGTGTGTATTATTCAGCTCATAAGTAATGTACACTCCCGCATCACTTTACTCAATTTTTGAATACAATTGTGTGCTATCTCTTTTTCTCTCACGGAAATGTTACTCAATTTTCGTAAAAAAGTGGATCAACTCAATTTTTGAGTAGATCCACTTTTTACGAAAATTGAGTAACATTTCCGTGAGAGAAAAAGAGATAGCATACAAATTGTACTCAAAAATTAAGTTAAGTGACGCGGGTGTGTAGGGATAAAACTTAACATTTGTAGGTAGAGTACGTAGCTCACACGTTACAACACCACATGGCACGAAATAAATACGAGTCTGGGTCAATTTTGTCCACTGTGTAGAGGTGGAATTACGTTGAAATCGCACAAAGAGGATATGATGCTTTTTAAGCTTGTATTACACTGTTTGTCCAATAGCCAAATATTTGGCATAGGCAGCTAGACAGCTGACAGATATCATAGATGTTTGTCAGATACCTATCTGCCTATGACAAATATTTGGCTATTGGACAAACAGTGCACTACAAGCTTGGGATTATGTGCAAATTTTGTGTTTTTAGTACATGGGTCCCTCACCCACCACCACCAAGTGTGCAGCCAAAATGTGTAACGTCAAAGTTGTGCTAACACCGCAAAATTCGCCTCTCGCGCACCGAATGCGTTTCAATCATCACCATCATTTCCATCATCACGGACAGCGAGCCGGACTAGCAAAAGGCAGCCAACGAAGTTGTCCACTTGTCAATTTTCACTCGCATCATCACCATCGCGCTGTTTGTCGGACGTGGTTTTTAGGAGAATACGTAGTTTTCTGCATTCCGTTTTGCAACCTATTGTGATTCACCGTGATCCGGCGGTAGTTTGGCTACAAAAGAGCGGACGAATTCGGTGAGGAAACTAGTGTTTTACGGACAGTTTTGCTGTTTTGCAGAGTCGTGACGGACCAGAGAAAAGGCGTTTCACAGCAGCAGGTGCGTGTGTATGTGTGTTTGTGAATAGAACAGTACTGTGCTGGTGGAAAAAAATAGTGCAAAGTGTACGGCGGCTGTCGCGGCAGGGTTATCCGTAGATACGAGGAAGAACGAGAAAAGCTACTGATCCTCCCACATCTGGGATATCGATGATCTGAAGGGATCGAAAGTATCTAGGGAATTAAAAGAGATTGCAGATTGCAGATAGTTTCGTAACTTCGGTAAGTAGTGGCCGTGACGAATAACTGTTAATTTTTAAGGTGGTTGAGTGTACAATATGGTAGAATTTTGCCTTCGCTTAATGTGATGGGGTTGATGGATTGGTTTTCTAGGGTGTATCGTAGCTCGAGAAAAAAATAGCATTATCGAAAACTACTTTATATAGACGGCATAATTAATATTCTACTATCAAAATTATTGGATCTTATTTCGATCGGATTCAATAGAAAACAACAAATTCTCGCGTAACACGAGATAAGGGGCTATCCTTGTTGATAAAGTTTCTTCGTCGATTTTACCTTTGGTTTTCCACAGCAAACCAAACAGATTCGTATGACTCAGCTTGCAATTTATAGCAAATTCATTGTTGATTCAGTTCCAAACTGGACCGTAAATAAAATTGGTTGTATTGATTTTCATTTGGGCCTAACTGACAAACGTAAACAAATGCTTTTTACCGTGATTATCTCGTCATTGAAAACTCGCCTAACCAATTCACCAGAGTTCAACTATCCGATAGAATTGGATGCTTTATTTTTTGTTTTACGTTGTAACTGTTGACTGGCTGGGGCCAATGTCGGGACAACTCGCCTATCGGTAGCCTTTGAGCCACGAGAAATTGCGGAAGAAACCATTGTTTACGTTTGTTAGTCAGGCCCTAATGAAACATCTTTGTCGATATACGTTAGTTTATTTGTAGCCTACCTCAGTTAAAGGTTCACACCGGCTTGAAGCTCGGAACTAAACGAATTCGATATTACAGGAGTTGTGAGCTTGTACTTTCAACAATAAAATCTGGAGATTTTGTCTTAAGGATTAAGCAAACATTGAGAGACTCTTTGTGTAATTTGTAATTCCGGAGTAACTTGCGATAAGGGCGAACATTCAGAATGTAAACAAAAGAGGAATGATGATTGTAATGACGATACGGCCTCGAGTTGTAGGCCCTTTTCCAGCGTTCCAACCAGTAGTTGACAACGCATTGCCTCTGGTGGCTTTCAGTTTCGCCAGATAACCACAAGCTTCGTCGGAGGGTTTCCCCATATGCTCGATCTTATTGCGCTTTTGAAATTTGCGCATACGGTTGGCATCAACACGATTAGGCTTTACCCTTATTTTTACTTTCACAGTTTCTAAAAATGTATTTCTTCCTAGATGTAAAACTCTATCCAACGCGAATTGTTAACAAAGCAACTGTTAAAAGCAGTAATGAAATTAATTGACAATAATCATTCGGAATGTCATGTTCGAAAACCAACAAGTTTTCCGTGATACTGAATCTTCTTCTTCTATATATATAAAAATGAATGTTTGTTTGTTAGTAACGCCAAAACTCGAGAACGGCTGAACCAATCTAGACGGTGTCTTCGGGTGATTTGTTCCTATTTGTCCAAAAAAGGTTCAGAGAAACTCAAAAGATGGGAAATTCTTAAAGAAAAGTTCAAATAATTGGAAATTAAAAGAAAGCATTTCTCCAAAAATAAAAATCAGATTTTGTTGGTATAAATCAAATGTTGTTTGTCATAAATGCAGAAAAATCACAAATATATGATTTTCAACACAATAAATTCAAATTTCTTCACTTTCAAACCAAGCAAACTTCATGAAAACCCCAATTTCCAACAATCAGTTAATAGAACATCTTCAACTCAGATGCCAGTGCTAACTTTTCACATTGCAAATGCACAAAACGTTGTTGTTTTGGAAAGTTTCTTTATGGTATCTTACAGCACCGTAATCAACTCATGTCGATCCGGCAAGACATCATACAAATCAACCATTTTTCATGCGTTGGAACTTCCAAGAAACTACTTCAGTTCTCCAGTATTACAATTGACTTTCACTTTCAGATTGACTACAACAATGAAGGACATTCATTCAATTTAAAAAAAAAAAGCGATGTAAATACCGAATACCGATTTATTGTATGAATCGATTTTAAATGTATTGCAAGCGATAAATTAATATTAGGCGGAACGAAGCGCGTTCGGTCAGCTAGTTTCTGTATACTTGCTGGAGTGAAACATTCGTTAAATTTTCCAACACCGATGGGTGATTTTGTACATAAAATAAATTCATCGTTTGTTTGTAAAATTTTGATACTTGGGCTAATAAAATGGCAGTTGTAAAAATGTGTAGTTGATTACTTTAAAAATCTCAATAGTACTCAATAGCTGCAATTGTATCTACTGGTTTCCAAACATTCCAAACAAAACGGTTCACCTTCTGAATGCTGGGCTATATGACAATGTGAACCTCGGCACTTCGTGTGATCGGCGTTGCACTTAAGGTGAATGGCTGCTCCATGTATTTGTCCTATCTTTTATCTCCCGCAAACTTAACTCGCTATTTCTAATTTATAAATCCCGATTGTTAGTGAACTCCATTAGATTGCTCACAGCAAGTTAGCATACAAACTGTTGTTCAATATCTAGAACAGATTCTGGGTTATATCAATTCTCAATTTAGAGGAAATGGCTGCCGTCGAGAGTGCGTCAGCGTAAGCCCTTAATGAATCCTCGTGAGATTAGAGGTTGCTTGTTGGATCGAATCTAAAACTGATCACTTCGCATGGGTAGACGTAGTTAATTTAATGGTTATAATTACATTATAACCATTATAACATTACATTTTTAAATACAATTATTAAAAATAAGGTTATTAGTACATGTATAAATAATTAATATAGCACAGAAATTAAGAACGTTAAGACTCAATTTACTTCAAATATTTCAAAAGTTTTATCCGACGAACGTCATAAGCTTCCGTTCCTTCTACAGTTGCAAACAAAATGACAATACCTTTTTGGAATATGATACGATGGGGATTTTCAACTCAACGGATTGTTCAGTTCGACTCACATCATTGTTGAAAGTAAAAGATGATGATCTTCTATCTTCAAATCTTTAAATGAACTGCTGGAAATAAGCATTTTCCTAGAAATCCTTGTATGATAATTTTTTCTATGGCATTCCTCCTCAGCGGAGAGATTTATAGTATATCAATATTACAACAGTCAAAATTCTTCAGTACAACATGAGAGAACGGCCGATATGTATAAAATTTCAATTGTTATCAAGATCTCCGACATCTATCGGTAAACGGTACATTTATACAGATTGAAAATCTGAAGTTAAGCCACGCACACGCGTGCAAACCTTTTGAGTCAGTAATTGTCTGATCTATTATGAAACTGATTTAAATTTGTCCATATACAAAAATAATATCATTCTAAAAACTGAATCTCCGCACATTTGAATCGATCCTCATAGATTTTTGATCAAAAGTTGAATTTAAATTCCAAGTCGGTTCGTCATTTCGTTCATAAGGATAAAGGTCGATTAATTCAATAAATGTGCAATTCGCTGCTTCGAAAACCTCAATTCAAGCGAACATGACACTGTGCAGCTTTTTCAAAGTCGACCGATTCATGTAGAAGTCAAATAGCCATGGAATAGCTCATAGCTTCAAAAAATCCAACGTTTTAATTACCCAATGGCCAAACTCATAGTTCTAGTTTTTTTTCTACTGAGGGAAACCCCCTCCTTGGTGCTAAATCAGATTTCTAAGTGTGGAAAAAATCATTAATTCATCAAATTCTCAAAAACTTAAATCTCCGGCGAAGCGAGTTAGACTAGCAGGGACGCAAAAATCATGCGGTTTCCCTAGTCCTCATCGTGATATATGGCATAGTTTTTCAATTATCGAGCAAAAACGAAAATTCTCCATACATTTTCTAATTTAAAACTACGAACTAGTAAAACTAACTTACTCTAGCATTTGGTGGAACTTGAGTATTTTTTTTCGTTGTTGTAGCTCTTTGAAGACTGCCGAAAACATACTCTGAGAAAAATTCTATCGTTCTACCGACAATTATTAAATCATGATCAAGATGACTATTGCATATAATGGTTATAATAACCATGAAAATATACGAATTCACTGCGTTCATGGCATTCTTGACTATGATGGTAAGAATGACTATTCCGACATCATGGTAAATGTTGAATACACTTTTTTTTAATGGTTGTTTTGACCATGATCATAGTCGATTAAAAATCACTATACTGCAATAGTCATCTTAACACCCAATAATGGTAATATTGACTATCACCATTTTCTCTGTGTATCATCCGAGAACATCAAACGAAGACATGTCTACCAACCTGGCATCTCTGTTCTTGAAAATCATCACCTCAAAATCCGCACGCAACCATATTTCCCGTGGTGAAATACAGCTTTGCATGCATCATGACGGGACGGAATCGAAAACGTCACTTTTCGGCTTGAGTTTTAGTACAAGCGGAGCCGACCGGCGAAATCTGAAACAACTTTTGCAGGAGGACGTGGCAGCAGCGAGAAGCAGTGACCGCATACGCCAAACTGAAACAGCGCAACCACACCTCATTCGCCTGCCGGTGGTTAGAGTGCGATGGATTGCATCGACGTCGTCGCCTTCGTCAGCAGTATCGTCGGTTGCGCACAAGAGATGGACAGTATTTTCTCTCTTCCTTTCACTTCGTTCGTTTCGTACGTGTACGAAGTATAGAGCTGGGCGAAGAGGAAAGCAACGAAAAGGAAAAAAAAAGCTCGGAAGAAAATTTCGCCGCCATCTTGACGTGTGAAGTTCGTCTTTCCGTGCGTTCTTGACTGCAAAAACTCCGGATCTCCTGTCGGTCGACCGTTTTGGGCTCGGTTCGGTTCCGTCGCGGCTTGTCCTGTGTCCTGTTCCAACGGTAGTGCTGTTGCAGTTGAGTGGCTCGGCCCAATATTCCTCCAGTACGCGGTAACGATCACAAGTCCGGGTTCGGTTAGTTTTCGGCGTGTCGTTTCTACTGGGTGCTGTGAATGATTCAGACAAGCGTATTGTCCAGCAGAAAAGTACGTTTCCTCCGCAGGAAAAAGAAAAGCTGTGTAAGTGTGCACGTCGACAAATTGTTAAAGGGATTTCCCTTTTTCCGAAGGATTTGGAAACGATTGTGGCAGGTGCTTAGTGGGGGCAAAGTTCTTGTGCTAGTTAGAATGCAAAGTGTGTAGCTGGGCGGTGGAAGTTTTTTTTTTGCTGGATCTAAATCGACTGAAAATGAGGGTGGTCTGAACAGTGGATTCCGTTCATAGGATTTTCCGATGTTTTATTGATGAACAGATTGGAAGTCACAAGTTCCTCATTCAGAAAGGATCAAGATTCGTTTTCCGTATTGTGGAGCATATTGGTCGGGTTGAGAAGGGCAGGCACGGGAGAAAAACGTACATTACACGCATTTTATTGCTCGCTTGCTCATTCGCTGCTGAATCAAGTCTTTCCTCGTTTTCGTCATCCGCTCCAGCACCAGACACACGATAAAAGAGGAAAAGCAAAAAGGTAGCCAGAAATACGGGAGCAAAAGCCTCGTCATCGTTTGCTTACTCGCTGCTGCTGCTTCTGCTACTTCATGGTCGTCGTCGTGGAGGCAGGCTCTGCTCTGGTTGAAAAGGGGGGCCCCGTGCTGGATCAGTGCTGCCAGAGTGTTGTAGAAATTGTTTGATGGTTTATGGTTTGCGCATCTTTGTTACCAAACGAAAGTGGGGCGATCAGTTTTAGTGTTTTCATTCATATAGGTGAAGTTTTCGAGAGATTTACTAAATTTACGTTGCTTTTACTATCGAAATTTTCATCAAAAAGATAGTGGTCCTAGCCAATATAAAAGTAAATATATCGGTTCTGATTTCAATCCTTGACGGTTGTTGATCAGTCTTCACTTATGTGTAAATATTTTAATTCGCCAATTAAGCTCCATTTGGAGTCAACAGTAAGCTTATTTGCGACAAGAGTTCTAACTGTCGAGAAACCGAAGAACTAACAAAAGTGTAGAATACATAAATTTTTTAAAGTGTGCACATATAAACTCTTGATGTAACTTCAGTATGCTCTTGATTGTGCCTTCAATGATACCCAATTTGAGTATAAAATAATGGGCGAACTTCGAGAAAAGACCTTATACGTCAAATCATGGGTTAACCCCTCCATCCTTTATCAACGAGGTTTTATACAATGGATACATGATATCTGTATCCGAGATGAGATCTCTGTATCTAAGCAGAGATGGTAAAAAATAATGTTAGACTAACTGATTTACGTTTAAATTAAAAAAGACTATCTAAAAACTTGGTCGTATATGGGGCTATACCAACATTGTTTTTACTGAGTTTGATTGTCATAACCTATTGTTAGCTGAATCGTGCTTTCTATAAAACATTTAAATTCGAAATAACTAATGCTTTTCATTACCGAGTTGTGTTTTTGAAGGATGAGAAATTCGATCAATGTGTCAATTTAGTTTACTTATTGGATCCTACTTGTTCATTAACCAGCTTTTCCATGGGACACAGGGCGAACAACTGACCTGTTGTCTATTATTGAAGCTGGGAGAGTAAATCTGCAATCAATTAATTGTTTACATTGGATTCACTCAAGTGGGCGATAACCAAGTTGCAGTACATGACATAAAATAAATATGAACACTCATCCTTCTGAAACAAATTTGTTAATGTTAACCTTGTTTATAACACACAATACAATATAAAAGTGTATATATATAAGATACAAGAACTACACAAAAAAAAAAATTAATTTTAACAAGCGTGTAAAATATCCCCTCGTTTAAAACCAAGCTGAAGGAGCAGTAAACAACGAAATTGTTTGCAACTTTTCATGCACCATACAACAATATTAGCAATCTTTCATACAACAGGCTGGATTCAGGCGTTATCTGGCTTAAATTTACATGAAATATCCCATTATTTTCTGGCAAATCTAGCATTCCCATTATGTGAATTAGATAACGAAGAAAATTCAATGTTTCTTTTTATCTGTGTACATTTTAGTCTATCGAATCAACCAATTGGAAGAAAGAATATAAAAATAAACAGTTATCACTGCGGCATATTATTCAGTTCCTTGATCGTCTTTTTGATCAAATCTTCCGTCGATTTGGCCACGAGATTTTTTGATTATACTCCTCTTCAAATAAGCCCAAAGCTTCTTGATTGGGCGGAGTTGGGGCACGTTGGGGCGGTTTGCATGCTTCCGCACGTTCCGCTGCGTCGGGAAGATCTCTTCGCCAAGAATTGTCAGCCGTTGTTTCTGGATTTCCGCTTGGTTCTCCGACACGGCTGGCTTGGACTGACGCTTCCGCATGTGGGTATCCATTTTGCCCATGTTGCACCGACTTCCTGGCCCAACGCATGGATAGAAATGGCCACCATGCCTTCCGTCTTCCGTTTGAGCTTCTGTTGAATCCTCCGGTCGCTTAAAACGGTCGGACGGCCGGAACCGACGGACTATCCCTTCTCCAGAAGTGCCTGAATCTTGTAGATGTTTTCGCGATCGTATCCGGCCGACACGAAGTGGGACACGATGGCTAAATTTTTTAGGACCGGTGGCGCAGGCGGTACGAACAAACCACAGCTGCCGTTAACAAACTGATGGAGCTGTCAAATTTTCACAGTATATAGGCAACAGTATGTATATAGACCGATGGACCGACCACCAGGGTAATTGCATGGAAACTCGGAACATTTAGCGTGCGTTAACGCTTTATGAAATATTTTGTTATTTTGTATATCACTTCGCAGATTTGTTCTTACTTCATGACGATTGAAAAGGTCTAGCTGTCGATGTCGATATTAATAAACCCAACTCTATAAAGGCGTTTAGCAGAACACCAATAAAAAACAGTGTTCGAAGTCAATTTGAGTTAATAACGTATTTCGAGTTTGAGAGTTATGTCCTTGGGGTTGAAGAGTTGAAATTGTGGTACACTAATGGTCGTCGTTGCGTTCATTCGGAGAGTATATAGAGATTGTATTGAATAACTTGATAATAATGATAAACCGAACATCAAATGTACCAATCTGTCGATTTTATATTCCTGAAAGATATCCTGTTTTCCATGGGACTCAGATTGAACAACTGATCTGTAGTCTATTATTAAAGCAGGTAGAATAAATCTGCAATCAATTAATTGTCCTCGTTGGAATTAACTCAGGTTGACAATAACCAAGTTGCAGTACAGTGTATCAAACTAACTAAGGTCGACAGATTGGTATGAAGTGATGTTTAACTGGTGAAACCAGTTAGAGGTAATTTGAGTAAAGATATGCTTATATACTAAGAAGAAAGAAGAATGGTAGCTATCCGTTGGAAAGCCGTTCATAGAATGGCATACCGATTTCAGTGATCTGTAATCAGCTTAGTATCCCTGCTTTTTCCATGGGACTCAGATCGAACAACTGATCTGTTGTCTATTATTGAAGCAGGAAAAGCAAATCTGCAATCAATTAATTGCATTCGGCGAAAACACCCACGAAGGTAATAACCAAGTTGCAGTACAAACAATATGAAAACCGTATCAAACAAAATCCAACCGGTAGATCTCGGTCTATGTTCTACTTACGAAAATTAATTTGATGTATAATTGTGTATTATTACAGTTCTCACGGTACAGTTACGTTGAATCACACTTTTCACGCTAGTTTAATGTGGTGCTTAAAAATCATAAAATCGCGCAAAAACATAATTGTTAACCAGTATTTGCTGGTTTACTTCGAAGTCGAGTTATTAAGGCTTGCTTCATTTAGAATTGGAACAAATTTTTGCTCATATTGTGGCGCTCCTGGTGGACGGATTTTTAAGTTCTTGGCGCCCACGTGTTGTGAATTTTGTCAGCTTCACGTATGTATTTTTGACATTCCGCAAATCGACTGTACTTTGTAAACAATCAACATGGAAGCCGAAAGAAGGGAAAAAATTGTGCACAGTTTTTTGGAAAATCCATTGTGGTCTGCATCTAGGCTAGCTAAACAGCTGAAATTGCCCAGAAATACCGTATGGCGCGTTATCAAACGGTATAAGGAAACATTGACGACGATTCGGAAGCCTCAAGCCAATCGTCGGAGTGGAACTGTCGACCGGAAACTGCGTGGTAAGATTTTGAAGACGATTAAAAGGAATCCCAATCTGTCGGACCGTGATTTGACCAGAAAATTCGGTGCTTCCCATAGTACCGTGAGCTAGCAAACAGCCAAATCGGACCATAAAACAGAATAGTGTGGCCAAAATCCGTGCTCGGAAGCTATACGACCAAGTGCTGACCAAGTTCGGCGGGTGTCTTCTGATGGACGATGAAACCTATGTCAAGGCTGACTTCGGGCAAATCCCAGGTCAAAAATTTTACTTGGCAACGGCTCGGGGGGATGTTCCAGCCAAATTTAAATTTGTTTTTGCCGACAAATTTGCACGAAAATTCATGATTTGGCAGGGCATTTGCAGTTGTGGCAAAAAAAACGAAAGTTTTCGTTACAAATAAGACAATGACGTCGGAACTATACCAAAAAGAGTGTCTCCAAAAACGAATTTTGCCGTTCATTCGATCCCACGACCATCCCGTAATGTTTTGGCCAGATTTGGCAAGCTGTCATTACCGCAAAGTCGTTCAAGAATGGTATGCAGAGAAAGGGGTCCAGGTTGTTCCGAAAAACATTAACCCACCCAACTGCCCCCAGTTCCGCCCTATTGAGATATACTGGGCAATCATGAAGAAGAGACTCAAGGAAAAGGGAAAGGTTGTCAAAGACATCAATCCGATGAAGACCTGGTGGAATAAGATAGCTAAAACGATGGACGAAGAAGGTGTGCGCCGCCTAATGAGCCGTGTTACAGGAAAAATTCGAGAATTCCTTCGAAACCGTGAGGAATAATTTTATCCGTATTTTTTCTTAAAAGTATGAAGAAAACGCTACATTTGTATAAAAAAAGATCTTGAATTCAATAATAAATAACTGAAATACAGGCAATTGTTTTTGTTCCAATTCTATCTAAGGCAAGCTTTAGTACGAGACACTGAAGAAGTCTGCACATTGTAGACGAAATACGCGTATCTGTCAAGATAAGCAAAGGTAGTGGGAATTAAATGGAAAATACTATTTTTCTTCTCATTTCTAGTTACAGGTATTCCACTAAACTGCTCAAACCCTCTAGCACCCGGTTGAGTTAACCCTCAAACAGTTCGAAATGTTATCCGTAACGAAGGATATCGAGGATGCGTTGCACGAAAGAAGCCATTTATATTTGTTAAAAATGAGCAAAAGAGTATGACAAAACTATGTAGGTGAACCCTAGGAGTTCTGACATAATGTTATTTTCATAGACGAAAGAATATTTTATATTTTTGGGTCTGATGGACAAGTAAGGGTATGGCATAAACCGAACATACTTTAGTTTTTTTTACAGAAATCTGTAAAATTTTATCGAACTCTCAACAGCTGAACTGCCGTTCTACGCATAACTGTCCCATGTTGCAAAAGTTGTAGTTGAGAAAAAAGCGTTTTATGTTTTGCATCACTATTGTGTAGTGCTGGTAATATTCGTGGCAAAACCCACAAATTTATGATTGGCATTTGAAGATGTCGCTGAGTTTCGATGGAATCTGTGGTATTACAAACAATAAGATTATTTTTGTATGTAAAATACGAGGTAAAATATTCAGTGGGACTGACATGCGTAGAATCTTGCCTTGCAGCAGAAAATTCTAGGCATATCAGTCGCACCTCATGATGTATTGATGGGTCGTTGGCGATAGAATTTACGTTTTCAAATAGACATACCATGTGCATTATTGTTTATGCTCCTATCATGATTCTGATTATTTTTAACACCATATCATCGTTAGAAACACAGTTCCTTCAAATGCAAATGGTGGCTTATATAGACAATTTAATGTCAATGTTTTCATGTCAAAGTCATTGTTTAAGTTTGCATATAAGCCCCTTATCAATGCTGAGTGTCGAGTTGTTCCTACAAAAGATGTTGTAAACTTAAATCAAATTTTTTTCTAAGATCTCTTAGTTTACGGAAGAAGAGTGCTTCGAGCATCTAATGTGAACAGTTGCGTCGATTATTTCTTATTTAAAATTTTCTTATAGGGTTTGGCGCGTTATCTATAGTTTTCGGTGTTTTGTTTTTTTTTTCGGCGTCGCGAGTGATCGAGTCAGTACAGAAAAAGATCAAAAAACTGCTGCTAGGGGAGATATGACGGTAAATAAATAAAACATCCATACTATTAGTTCACCATATTAGCCGTATCACCATGGTGTCGATGCCTTGTTGCTAACTGCTTTGATATCGGTTATAGGGCATTATTTTAATTTCGGTTATCTGTTGTTCGGCAGGGCCAGTGATCATGTGAGCACAGAAAAAAACAAACTGAGTCCTAGAAAGTGTGAGCTGTTTAGTGGATTACCTGTTAATAGAGGGATAGGAGGGATTGGTGTTTTCCGTTTGATTCCGACTATCTTTGTTGCTTGTCTTGATGGATACGCGTGTTTCGTCTGCAGTATGCGGACTTCTTCAGTGTCGTGTACTAATAACTCGACCAGTCGAGTTATTAGTGCACGGCGCTGGGGAGGTCTGCGCATTGTGGACGGGATACGCGTGTCTGTCGGGAGGGGCGGTGGTGGTGGTAAAGTGGTTGGATTTTGGATGGAGGATACTAGTTTTTCTTCTCATTTCCAATAAAGCTGCTTCTCGGTGAGATCTGGTGCTTCGACGGGTGTGGTGGGCCCGTGGTGGGTATTATAATTAGTTGTGATCTATAGTATTCCTTCGCCATACTCGCCGGGCCGCCATGTCTTGGAACGGGTGAACCACTGACCATTGTGTGATTGGCTGCTATATCTTCCTTACTGTTGATATAGATCGATCCAAATTGGCTATCAAGCGTTAATATAAACTTCCTGATTACCTAGTGATGTTTGTTTTCTAGTCAAGACGAACATTTTAAGAGGTGGAATTCTTGACTTGGCCATTTTTTCAAAATAAGGGATGGCCTAGTGGGTAGTTGCCTGCCAGGGTGGGGATTGATCAATAACAATAACAACAACAAGATCTCTTTAGAAAAGTCGTAATGGGACTTTTATGCCTAGAATTTCAACATGGGACAATATAACTTGATATTTTTTTGATGCAAACTCAGAACAAAGTATATAATTTTTTGTTTGTATCCATTAGTATAATTAAAAAATTAACCATATATTGAAAAAGCTGCAATTTGACTAAAAGCAACATGGGACAGTTATGCGTAGAACGGCAGTGAACGGTCAGCAATCCGATTTAACGGATTTCGGTAAAATTTTACAGTTATCTGGAAAATAATTACCGGAATTTGCAAAATTTTACCGAAATCCGTTGAATTGGATTACTGAACGTTCAGCTGTGGAGGATTCGGTAAAATTTTACAGATTTCAGTAAAAAAAATCCAATTGTGAATACAGAATTGGATCCACAAAATTTGCGGCCGACACTAAAGCCTGGTGGAGGTTATGTAATGGTTTGGGGTGCAGTGCAATCTGCAAAGACAACTTAACGTTCATGTGGACATTTTGAAGCGTAATTTAAAAGAGAACGCTATTAAATTAGGCCATGGGTAAAATTTTAAATTTGTTCAAAACAACGATTCAAAGTATTCATCGAAGCTAAAAAGCTGGCAATACCAAGTATTGACTTGGCCTTTTGGGTTCATTTGACAGGATTCTTTGTACTGTGCGCACAATTTTTTTGGTGTCAGTTTTGTTAGTTTTTGATCGCAATTTTAATAATTGTTTCAAATAAGCATATGTTAAACCACGTAATGAAATATAAAGACTGGACTCGGAAAAAATGAGACACACAAAAATGATCACCAAAAATTCATTTTAAATCGGATACTTCTGAAATTTTCAGGGATTAAATAACTATATATTAGCTATGTTTTGGCATAATTTATTTATTGAATTTCGTACATGTTCGTACATTTCTTTCAACACTGCTCATCTTCCTTACACAATTTCTCCCAGTTTTTCTTCAAAACTTCACCAGTTATGAATGTTTTTCCGCTTTTCTTCAACTTCTTCTTCATTATCGCCCAAAACGTTTCGATCGGACGAAGTTCTGGCGTATTTGGCGGGTTCGCCTCCTTCGGGACCACATTAACGCCCTTCGCTTCGTACCAATTCATTACAGGCTTGGCGTAATGGCACGAAGCGAGATCCGGCCAGACCACGGTGAGAGCGGAGGAAGGGCAGCAAGCGCTTTTGCAAGCATTCCTCTCGATAAATCTGCCCGTTTATGGTGCCGGTTGTAACGAACGGCTTGCTGTACCGTCCGCATTCGCAGATCGCCTGCGGGACGTACCGACAAAAAACTCGAGGCCGGCGATTTGTTTGGTGTCCGCCTTGATATATGTCTCGTCGTCCATGACGAGAGAGCCTGGCTTGATCAGCCACTCACTGTACAGCTTCCGCGCACGCAATTTGGCCACCGTGTTTTGCTTGTCAGTCCGGCGCCAAACCTTCCTGACCTTAAAAACACGTAGCCCAGCCCGCAATTCGACGAATTGACCTTTTTGGCCACGTCTCGGTTAGAAAGGTTCGGGTTATTCTTAAAGTACTGCCTTATCTTCCGCGCCTTTTCTGGGTATTTCGTTTTCGGTTTTCCGCCGCTTTCAGCGCGCCGCTCGATGGTCTTCGTCTCACTGGAACATCTTCACAACGCGGAACACGGTGGAATGGTGGATTCCAAGCCTTTTGCCGATCCATCTGTGCGACTGACCAGGATTATCGATCACCTCGCCCAAGATTTGCTGAAATCGCTCGAATACGCCGAATCAAGGGAAGGAAGAAAGCGTGGACCTCCCGTACCAAACGCTTCCATATAGAGTTTGATAATGTGAAAATTTGTATTTTATCGTTGGGAGCATAGATGCTCGAAAGATTAGTTTATGCTTATTTTGCCTGTGGTTGGAGTTTTGGCATTTGAACCAGAAGTTTGGTACGAATATGCCAAGGTTATAGCGCCTTATTTCGCTCACTGAAATTGAAATTTAACATTTACAGAATAATACATTTACTTATGTGTACAAAATGCTTAGAGGCGGACCGGAAGATTTCATGAGCTACGTCTCCCATCAAATAATGCCCATTGAAAGGTTTGAAAAGGGTACAAAAGTCGCTGACATCAACAAATTTAAAAAGGACTGGATAAATCGATGAAACAGTTGCCCAAAACATAAAGAGGAACATTAAGAAGACAGTACTTTTAACTTTTTAACTGTTTATTTTGTTAAACTAAATAAATATACTTTTATTTATTTAACTAAAGCACATTATGTTTGTTACTCAAAATCCGAGAAAAAAAACTTTAAGAGCATATAAATAAGTTTTTTCCCCTTTATCCATAATTGACGATACAGTCCTTAATACACAAATTGGTTACATGTCACAATTTTTGCCAAAAGTTCATCAACCCCTAATTAACAGATCGAAATCGCGTATCACGTAAGGGTGAATTACGATTTTTGATAAAGTTTTAGGTTATTGGAATCCCCATGAAACATTTCATTTGCAGGATTAGGAAAAACCTGAAAAGGGCCTTTTCATGTTGGCTGAATTTTTGTCGGCTTTATTACTGCTGGTGACATTTCCGTTGGCTAAAATTCCGCTCTTGAAACAACTCTTTAAAAATAAACCGCGGCTGACTTTCTGTTGATCGAATTCTTGTTTGCTGTCTTTTCTTAGGTATACATACGTCATGGAAATAAATTTCACTCTTAGAACCAACTATTAAAAAAATAAATAGTGTTCCTAAAAGAGCGATTTAGATTCACGCTGTGATCGAAATTATTCTGCTGGCTAAATTCTCGTAAATTTGCTTCTACCTGGATGTTTTACATATTCCGCGACTGAGGTGTGAATGGCTAATTCCGCGTTGCGAGTGAGGAGTCAGTTATTGTCCCTGACGAGGCGACTATAGTCAACCCCGCGAAGCTACCGCGAACCACTGATTGGATGGCCGCACCACGCCAGCTCTCAAACTGGCTGGATGCCTCCACATCTATCTATCAGACTCCTAGAGCACCGGACCGCCGTTTTTCAATAGATAGCGTCACCAGTAAATATTAGTGAACAATGTGGAATCAAAAACGCCTCATTGTTAGACTAGGCATCTGTCAACAACTCCGCTTCATTGCATTTGTCTATTTTTATCGGCATCATATGTACATATAAGTGCGCGCAAAAATGTCGACATTTTAGCCAAATAAGCGTCATTTGCGGGAAGTTTTGCTTTTTGCGTCATTTTGCGACTGAAGCGGATCGTATGATTGCTGCAACTCATAGTGAGGCTGCAGTTAGCGAAAGAACGTGTCGTGAATGGTTTCAACGCTTCAAAAATTGTGTATTCAGCGTAGAAGACAAGGAACATCCCGGGCCGGTGAAAAAGTTTCAAGATGTAAATTTGAAGGCATTACTGCAACACGAACTTGCAGATTCAGTAGGTGTGACTCGACAAGCCATTTCAGATTGTTTGGAAGCGATTGGAATGATTCAAAAGCAAGGAAATTTAGTACCATACCGACGAAACCGAGAGACTTCAAAAAGCGTTTTTGTGAATCCATCAATATCCACAGCCAAGCCAAACATTCATGGTTCGCAGCTTAGCTGTGTATTTGGTAGGACCAACTCGGCGTGATCTATTATGAGCCGTTGCAACCGAGTGAGACACAGGAGCTCGCTATCGAACATTACTGATGCGTTTGAGCCGAGCATTGAAAGATAAACGGACACAAAGACATGACAAGATCATTTTGCTGCATGACACACTCGGCCACATGTTTCTCAGGTCGTTAAAAACTACCTAGAAATACTACGATGTGGTATCCTTCCACACCCGCCGTATTCTTCAGTAATTGTTTGTTCCGGCTATCGCCTTTTTCGGTCTATGACGCGTGGTCGGGCTGAGCAGCACTTTCGTTCTTACGTAGAGGCCAAAAATTAGTTAGACTTATGGATCGCTTCGAAAGATGGGCAGTTTTTTTGACACAGAATCCGTATGCTACCAGAAAGATGGGGAAAAGTTGTGGCTAGCGATGGTCAATACTTTCAAGAATAAATATGTAATCAATTTTCCACAATAACGTCTCAAGTTTTGATAAATAACGGCAGTTGTACATTTGCACACGTGATACATATGCTACTGTATATGAAGTGTGTAGGTACTTAGTTCTGATGTCTGTGTTAGGAAAGTGCTATGCATTTTTGTATGCAAAAGATAGTAGGAAGATATGACTTTTTATTTTTATCATATTCAACAGTTTACTATTGTTGAATATTTGTTCAGGATTGAATTAATGGTCGCGAAAATTTCAAACTGACTGATGGTACCCTAAATCTATCGAGATTTTATTGAGTTATTAACGTTTAAAGCAATTGACACTACACATGCATTAAGACGTAAAAAAAACCATTACCAATGGCTTATTCGGGTTCCTTTTTAGCTTCGCTCTTACTCTATAAGAACATGTTTTATTATTTGGAGTGTTTCCACGGTTTGATGCCGATAAATTAAGTTTTCATTTTGAGTGGCTAATTAGATAAAAAAATATATCATTTTAGGATGATTTTGTACATACGTTACGCTTCCATCATTCATGAGTATCTAACGAAAATTTAAGGACCCCTGAAATATAATGTCCCCCACTAAACACGGGAATCAATGATTGTGATAGGAAAATCGATTATTCCATTTCTCTTTTCTCTAATCCACCAACTGACTGTTACTAGTTTATGTAACAAGCCAATTTTGCCAAAACTCAATCTTGGTCATGATTAACGACTAGAAATGTTTTCAACTGCTTATTTATACCCTTTGTGGTCGTAAAATCATCAAACTTAGATTTCATTCTTGCACCCGTTCACTAGCGGACTTGACGATAAGATAACGTTCCGTCCTTGGTCTTCAACCTGCTGGGTTCACAGTGAGTAATTCGTCACGTGGCTCCAAATTTCGCACAGCTCTGAGATACAAGTATTAAGCAATCCACAACATCGTTGTCGTTTTCAGCAATCCGGTGGGAGGGAAGACAGGAGTAATGATACAAAACGGGTGGAAGGTTTTATCAATATAACAAAATCTGACGTTGGAAATTCCTCAGACCGGTAACTACCCAGTGGGTCATCATTGGTAGAGCCAACGGGAAAACAAAGTGAAAGAGAAAACCGGGAAACTAGCAGGAACAATTAATATTGCTGCACACAAGTTAACTTAATTAAGCCAATTCCATGAACACACTTCTCATGTCTATTATGCAAACGAAAGAAAACAGATCTTTCGCGTTTGCTGCTGCCGCAGCTTTGGCATGCGGTCGCATAGTCTTTTGGCAACACGGTAGTGCCGATAGCTTCCTAATGCCTCTCCTCTCCGGGCGTTTGTGCCGTGGACGACGAACGGTATAACGAACGATTGCTGTTCAAAACGCAAGAGATCCGCGTATCATTATGTTACACACAGTGCCCTAAAGCCGTGTCTATTGACCGAGTTAAATTTAACTCAGTTGACTGATGGGTTCAATACCCGGAAGTTTGACAAAGCGTGTCATTTTATTTCATTTAAATGAAGTTTGGTTCGTTTTGCAGTACTTCATAGAACCCTATATCGTGCACTTATTCAGTTAATTTCCACTTTTATCACGTCCGAGATAGTTGCCAACCAACTTTCAACATGTTTTAATCCGTTTTCTTAATTTATTTTTCTTATAATCTCAGGTTCATTCCAGACACTGAACAGGCTTGAAAGTCATAACCATTCAAAAGAAGTATAAACCGACGTAAACCGCAGCTAGTAGAGGAGCATCACACATAACACACATTCTTAGACAAAGGCAGAGAGCATCTTCCACGAAGATTCCCGCTTACCCAAAAAAAAAACAATAACAAAGAACTACAAACACCGTTTGCGTTCTCCTTAGGTTAGGTTTTTTTTATTAGCTTGTGGATAAGTTGTAAAAGAAAGCAAAACCCTTGAAAACAAAGCACCAGAATGGGGAACGTGTTTGCAAATCTGTTCAAAGGGCTGTTCGGCAAGAAGGAGATGAGAATATTGATGGTCGGATTGGACGCCGCCGGTAAAACCACAATTCTGTATAAACTAAAATTAGGAGAAATTGTTACAACGATTCCTACCATTGGTAAGTTTTGGAAATGCGACGATTGGCGGAGCGTCCAGAATTAAAATCCCCCCACTCTTCAATTCCAGGTTTCAACGTGGAGACTGTAGAATACAAAAACATTAGTTTTACAGTATGGGACGTAGGCGGTCAAGACAAGATCCGACCACTGTGGAGGCATTACTTCCAGAACACACAGGTAAGAAGCGAATACGACGAGTCTTCATTATCTGCAGATTATCCTGTAATGGTTTCCTCATTGCTTCGTAGGGACTTATCTTCGTCGTGGACAGTAACGATCGGGAACGTATCGGCGAAGCCCGCGAAGAACTGATGCGAATGCTTGCGGAAGATGAGCTCAGAGATGCCGTTCTACTTATATTCGCTAACAAGCAGGTAAGTCAGCTTACGCTAGAAACAATGCCCTACTGCTGTGCGCCGTTCGAAGCGCTATGGCCAGCCAATCTGCGCAGTATGGCTTCCATGTGCTAATTAGGAACGGATGACGAGTTTCATCTTTGTACGTTCAAATTTCTTCATGAATCAGTGTCACAGACTGGGACACACTGATGATGATTGCTTTCCATACCAGCTCGTTATTGATGAATGGTGACGTGCTCGCGGCTTTATGTTATATTGGTACGGATTTTCTTATCGCCTTTTCATTGGGCGTTTTGAGGTTGCGCAGTGGGTTACAACGTTATCAACGTTGGTTATATTTTCAACCTCAGGTTGCAAATGGTAGTCAAAATAGTTCACGCTTTTGTTTCATGCGATAGCGGACGAAATGAATTGCGAACCTACTGCACCTTTTGCGTACGTTGTGTGGGACAAAGAATGCCAAAAAAGGTTATTTATAAAATAATGCTTTGTTTGACGTTATGGAAGGTGAAAATGTACAGTTGGTCGTGACTTTTTGTCGTTTCTCCAATTCGTTTTTGGGCGTGTGTCCACTGACACCTGGAAAGTACGATATTGGAGGCAGATTCTAGTTAGTCTTAGGGTGCCTAACGGGAAATCAGCTTGACTCATTTTGTGCAGTAATTTGGTCTATCACGTCTTTGTGTGGTACTGTGCCTTCTGGAAATGGGGTAGAGCGTTTTGGTAGAAAACATAACAAATAGCTTTTAAAAAAGAGGTTTTCTATCGCAAACCACAATGAAAACTTTTAGGTTATTTGTGGGAAAACAAACGCCATTAAGCTAAATAAGCTTAGTCATTTAGGGCAGCTTCAACGGTGGTCCAAATTGCGGTTTTGTTTTTTTTTTAAACCAAACACAAAAACATGTTTGTTAACTTAATTGTTTATTTATGAGGCTCAAGTGTCGTAGGAATAACGGAGCCGAGTTCTTTTTTATTAATTTCTAAAATTATAATAACTTAGTAACTATGTTAGTTTTGAAAGCCGAAAAACTCGCGGCTAAGTCGAGGTTAGGTTTACAATGATTGAGTAAGGAATGGGGAGGGATCTTAACCGTTGTGTGTCCAAAAAAAAAACACATTTAAGAGGCCGATAGGGAACGTTTTTACCCACGGAATTAAAATGACAATAACTAAGAAAATATACATATTCCGATTTTGAACATGTTTACTGTTTTGGATTCAAGAACTCAACCACTTTCTAATTAATGTCTAATATCACCGAATATAACCGATCCGTATCCGAAAATACCGGATATCCGGATGTGGCAGGCATCTGTGTGATTGCAATATGACAATCCGGTGACTTGATTCTGGAACAGCCATAACGGAGCAGGTACCCACAAGGTCATCGATGGCCAGAAAATTATTTGGATTGAACTGAACTTTAACAATATGGGTGTCAAATTCTTGAAATCGTCCCAGAAGAATGTTTGCCATAGCTAATGGACCATCCGGTCTCTTGACATCGCATTGTACAATTGTTGTTACAATGGTACAATTGTTGTTACAATGATATATTAGTAAAATAATACTAAAAAATGAAAACCCCCCATTGCTGTTAACTGGAATGATTAAATCAATAACTTACCTTATTCCTCATCCTCAACAAACTCAGTAAGAAGTTCCTCAAGCATACACATTGGTTGGAATTAAAACTTTTTTGTTTTGATTTAACCCTATGACAGATGTGTGAAAATGCTGGCTATTTTAACTGTGAAGTATGGTAGATTCAATTCAAAAATTGCTTTGATCTGAACATCTTTCGTGGTTGAAGCAAAATTGTGTTTATTATACGTATCAACTATCGAGATTGTTATTTCAATCTCCCGTCATTTCATTCAGTGTATAAGAATCTTTGATGTATAAACATTTAACATTCAAAAACGTTTTTGGCACGAACAATTCGTTGAGAGAACTAGCAGAGGAATTGTACGACAATTCCGTAAGGCTGCTGTACACTTTTGTAACGGGCTCAGGCCGATTTTTTTTATCTGCATCGCAACTGCGCTGGAAAAAGTTATCAGATGACTCTAGTTGTCGCATAACATCTCCCTTGGTATGCGAAAACAACGCAGAACAAGTTGTCCTGGAACAGCTTCTGATGACCGAAATGAAAATTACGGTTGACGTTGGGGCCACTTTCATGACGTGATCGTCTTCGTTTCGACTTTTGTTTTTCCGCTGCCAAGTTACACATCAGCGTTATGTAATATCTTCTATATAATAAAAATGAGTTGGGGTTTCTTTGTCACGATTTAACTCGCGAGCGGAAGAACCGTTTGGCATGAAAATTTGTACGCAGGAGTTTTTGAGGCCGGGGAACGTTTGTAAGATAGTAAGAGATCCCTCCCTCCTCTGAAAGGGGGGGGTCCCATACAAATGAAACACATTTTTCTGCATAACTCGAGAACTGAACAAGCAAAGGAACCCAAATTTAGCATGCGGAAGTTTTTGGAGGCAAACAATGTTTCTATGGTAGTTTGAGGTCCCTCCCCTCTCTAGAAAGGGAGGCTCCCATACAAATAAAATAGAAGTTTCTGCATATATCATGAACTAATCAAGCAAATGGAACCAAATTTAGCATGTGGGGTTTTCTGGTGGAGAAAAATGTTTGGATGGTAGTTTGAGACCCCTCCCCTCTCCTAGAAGGGGTGCTGTCATACAAAAGAAACTGAGAATTTCTTCATAACTCTAGATCTAATAAAGCAAATGGAACCAAATTTGGCTTGCGGGGATATGGAAAGGCAATAAATGTTTCTACGGTAGTTCAGAGACCCCTCCTCCTCTGTGGTAGGTAGGGGGGCCATACAAATGAAACACAAGTTTCTGCATAACTCTAGAACTAATCAAGTAAATGGAATCAAATAATTGACAGGCAGAGGTTTTTGAAGGCAAGAAATGTTTCTATGGTGAACTCAAGACACCATATCAACAACTTATCATAGTAACTAAGCCACAAACTGTGTATTGTCTGGGTAAGAAGCATGTTCTGATAGAAGTTTGAACTCCTGCTTAGTCAAGAAAAAAACTCACTTAAAAACCATAAGCGTGCCAGTTCTATGTGAATGTTCATTCATTTAGTTGCAGGCGTAGCAGCGCTCGCACCGGGTTCAGCTAGTCTATATAATAAAAATGAGTTGGGGTTTCCTTTGTCACGATTTAACTCGCGAGCGGAATAACCGATCGGCGTGAAATTTTGTATGCAGAGATTTTTGGCGCCGGAGAATAATCTTATGATGGTTTGAGACCCCTCCCTTCACTGGAAAGGGGGGCTCTCATACAAATGAAACACAAATTTCTACACAACTCGAGAACTAATCAAGCAAAAGAAACCAAATTTAGCATGTGTGAGTTTTTGAAGGCAAAAAAGGTTTTTATGGTAGCTTGAGAACCCTCCCCGTCATAAAAGGGGGGGCTCCCATACAAATAAAAACACAATATTCTGCATAACTCGGGAACTAATCAAGCAAACGGAACGAATTTTAGCATGTGGTGGTTTTTTAAGACAAAAAATGTTTCTATGTTGGTTTGACACCCCTTCCTTCTCCTTAAGGGGGGGGGGGTCCGATACAAATGAAATACACTATTCTGAATGACTCGAGAACTAATCAAGCAAATGGAACCAAATTTAGTATGTGGTGGTTTTTGAAGAAAAAAAATTGTTCTATGTTGATTTGAGACCCCTCCCCTTTCTGAAAAGGGGGGGAAACCTATTCAAATGAAACGCAAATCCTTGCATAACTCGAGAACTAATAAGAGAAATGGAACCAAATTTCGCATGTGGAAGTTTTTGAAGGAGGGAAATGTTTCTATGGTGATTTGAGACTCTTCCGTCATATGAGGAGGAAGGGGGGAGGAAGTGATCTCAAACAAAAGGAACCCTAATTTCTGCATAACTCGAGAAATAATCAAGCAAATGGACCTACTGCTTTGCAAATTTGTATTCAGTGGTTTTTGGGTCCGGGAAAGCATCTTATAGTTCGAGAGCCCTCCCGCTTCTAGAAAGGGTGGTATCCCATGCAAATGAAAAACAAATTCCTGCATAACTCGAGAACTAATCAAGCAAATGGAACCAACATTGGTATGGGTGAGTTTTTGAAGGCAAGAAATGTTTTTGTGGTAATTTAAGACCTCTCCTCACTCGAAAAGGGATACATACATACGAAACAAAAATTTAAACCAAACATGAGAACTATCCCTACCGCTATGCAAATTTGTATGCAGGGGTTTTTGGGCCCGGGAAAGGATCTTATTATAGTTCAACACCCCTCTCGCCTTTAGAAAGGGGGCTCTCATGCAAAATGAAAAACTATTTTTTGCATAACTCAAGAACTAATCAAACAAATGGAACCAAATATGGCATGTGGAGGTTTTGTAGGCAAGAAATGTTTCTACGGTGGTTTGAGATCCCAAGCAAAAGAAACCAAATTTAGCATGTGTGAGGTTTTAAAGGCAAGAAAGGTTTCTATGATGGTTTCAGATTCCTCTTCGCCCTGGAAGGGGGGGCTCCTATACAAATGAAATACAATATTCTGTATAACTCGAGAACTAATCAAGCAAATTGAACCAAATCTGATATGTGGAGGTTATTGTAGATGAATACTGTTTCAATGCTAATTTGAGACCCCTCCCTTTTCTGAAGGGGGGATGGCTCATATACAAATTGAAACACAAATTTATGCATAACTCGAGAACTAATCAAGAAAATGGAACCAAATTTGGCATATGGAAGTTTTTGAAGGAGGGAAATGTTTCTATGATGATTTGAGACCCCTCCGCCTTCTTAAAGTTGAGGAAGGGATCTCCCATATAAATGAAACACAAATTTTTGCATAACTCGAGAACCAAATCAGCAAATGGAACCAAATTTGGCATATGGAGGTTTTTGAAGGAGAGAAATGTTTTTATGGCCATTGAGACTCTTCCGCCTTCTGAAGGGGGGGGGGAGCTCTCATACAAATGAAACACAAATTCCTGCATAACTTGAGAACTAATAAAGCAAATGGAATCAAATTTGGCATGTGGAATTTTTTAAAGGAGAGACATATTCCTATGGTGGTTCAAGACCACTCTGCCCTCTTAATGAAGGGGGTCCCATAGAAATGATACGCAATTTTCTGCATAACTCGAGAACTATTCAAGTAAATGATACCACATTTGGCATGTGGGGTTATTGGAAACAGGATTTTTATTTATATAAAAATGGATTTCTGTCTGACTGTCTGTCTGACCGATCGGAGTATAAATATGTATGCAGGTATTTTTGGGGCTGGGAAGGTTCTTATGATTGTTTGAGACCACTTCCCCCTTCCGGCTTGCATACAAATGAAACACAAATTTCTGCATAGCTTGAGAACTAATCAAGCAAATGGAATCAAAAAATGGTATGCAGGGTTTTTTGAATGCAAGAAATGTTTCTATGGTTAATTCTAACACAAATTTCTACCAATCCTGAGAATTATCCAGGTAACTTAGCCACAAACTGTGTATTGCCTAGGTAAGAAGAATGTTCTGATAGAAGTTTGAACTCCTTATTACTCAAAAAAAACTCATTAAAAAAAAATCATTTAGTTGCAGGCGTAGCAACGCTCGCACCGGGATCAGCTAGTTTAAACTAAATGCATGCATTCACACACTCACCTTCAACCAACGAAAGAGCAAGTATTCCTTCTCATCTGCCAACGACGCACTACTGGCAGTAAACATTATTTTGTCAAACCAAAAAGTTAGGGGAACGCACAGTTGGTCTATTTTAGCTAGTTCTATTCAAGTTTTACTACTGCAAATCAAGTGTAAAGTTGTGTGTGTACAATTCACCTCCCACTGACCGGCATTGCTTTTATGGAAGAAATTTGTCTGGACCTATTTTTGACATTATGCTATCTATAGGTGCAAACACTTTAAGCCTTGGAGATAAAAGGTGATGGCTCTATTGCAGTTCCAACGACCCATTTCGAGAATGCCTGTTTCTACACGTACATTCTGAGGTCGCTATCATATGCAATAAGCCCCGCATGAATACACCCATCCACATATCAAATGGATATATGAGATGCAATCACACTTCCAGAATCAAAATTCAGTTTTTTTATTCTGGCGCGTATTTAGTTATGGTTTCATGTATATAATAAGTAAAACTGTAACATTCTTACCAATCTTCGTTGTTTCTTTCCTTTTCTGTTTACTTTCCTTCTTGTTTAAGTCCTTATCGTTCTCGTCCTGGTTTTGTATGCTCTTGATAACCATTCTGCCTCCGGATGAATGAGGATTCCTCCAGCTTCGTGGTCATAGAGGCATGCCCTCTTTTCTGTGGATATCCTACAAATAGAGATAAGACATGTTGGGTCGCCCCTCCGGTTGGTGACCCCTCATAGCATTTAACTGATATTGATTCTATTGATTCCTACGCTCATTAATTTGGTACCAACCGGGGGAGGCTTGGTCCCATACCCAATGCTTTCCTTATCTCCAATCCGTTCAACTACTCGCAATATTTTGTAATATAGTGGGCGGAATATTACAATTTGAGATAATTCTAAGCAGTCGGTCTACCAAAATTTGGCAGATCGACAGTTAATCGGTGGGGGACTGACCACCAGGTACTTCTTAGCAAGATGCTAGGAAGCGGACCGGTAGTGTAAATGAGCAAACTCCCCCTAATGCAAATCAAGTGTAAAGTTGTTGCAAAAATAGACCACCACTGAAGATGCCCTTAGAGTCGTAAGCGTTTTCAACATCTAGTACACAGCGACAAATTTGATAGTCAATTTTACCATTATTACATGACCATTACCATTACATTGCCATGATTACATTTACCATACATTATAATGACTATTGTTCTACAGTGATTTTGAACCGACTATTATCATGGTCGAAACAACGATTAAAAATAGTTGATTCAACATTTACCATAATGTCCGAATAGTCCTTGTTACCATGATCATAGTCAAGAATGCCATGACCGTGGTGAATTCGTCCATTTTCATGGTTATTGTAACAATTACCGTGACATGCCCTATTACCGTGAGGTTAGCAACACTGCAAGTTGAAAACCGTTATAAAAAAATTAATTCACAACAATTTGTATTTCTTCAAACGTCATTCAATTATGTATGGTGTACATTAGGAAGCAAAAATATAATTTATGTTGCTTTGTAAAACTAAAACTAAAAAAATGTAAGAATAGTTCAATACATGAATTTGCCTAATTCCGCGCACTTCAAGCATGGAGTTCCGTATACCGCGCACAAGAGAGCTTAATTCCGCGGTAATGTTTTTTTTTATAGATTGTATAAAATTTCATATTAAAAATGCTTAAAGGGCGATACGGTCAAAATTTGGTCAATATCAACTTGACGTATTTCTTTCAATTTTGCATTTAAAAAACCTGAACACCCCTCATTTTGAAGGTGTGTGTGTGTAGAATGTTGCTCCTATTTTGATTTTGGAATTCACTCTTCAGTTGTCAAAATGCCGTCCAAGCAAGAAGAGGAGCGTATCAAAATTTTGCTCGCGCATCGCGAAAATCCGAGCTACTCGCACGCAAAGTTGGCAAAATCGCTAAAAGTTGCCAAATCAACCGTTACAAATGTAATTAAAGTGTTTGGGGAACGTTTGTCGACAGCCAGGAAGTCTGGATCGGGGGGAAATCGAAAACCGGAAGCCGCTGAGACGACAAAGAGAGTTGCCGGTAGTTTCAAGCGAAACCCTAACCTATCTCTCCGAGATGCCGCAAATAAGCTGGGTGTATCGTCTACAACCGTGCATCGAGCCAAAAAACGAGCCGGACTATCGACTTACAAGAAGGTAGTGACTCCAAATCGCGATGATAAACAAAATACGACGGCCAAAGCTGTACACGACGATGCTGACGAAGTTTGACTGCGTGGTAATGGACGACGAAACCTACGTCAAAGCCGACTACAAGCAGCTTCCGGGACAGGAGTTTTATACGGCAAAAGGAAGGGAAAGGTAGCAGATATTTTCAAGCACACGAAACTGTCAAAGTTCGCAAAGAAATATCTGGTTTGTCAAGCCATCTGTACCTGTGGCTTGAAAAGCAGCATTTTCATAGCTTCCGGGACTGTCAACCAAGAAATTTACGTGAAAGAGTGTTTGAATAAACGTCTGCTGCTTTTCCTGAAGAAACACGGTTGTTCCGTACTGTTAAAAGGCCATGGGGTGGTACGCCGCCAACAACGTGCAGGTGGTTCCCAAGGACAAGAACCCTCCCAACACGCCAGAGCTCCGCCCAATTGAGAAATACTGGGCTCTTGTCAAGCGGAACCTAAAGAAGACAAAAAAAAACTGCTAAGGACGAACAGCAGTTCAAGGCAAACTGGCTTTCTGCGGCGAAGAAGGTGGACAAGGTGGCTGTACAAAATCTGATGGCAGGGGTCAAGCGTAAGGCCCGGCAATTCGGATTTGGAAAAGCAGAAGCCTAACTGAATATTTTTCCTGAAATTTATACTAATTGAACTTGAAAAAGAAATTTAATTTGATTTTTAAATAAACGATTTCACCGATTTACACGCGTTTTCCCTTGACCAAAATTTGACCGTATCACCCTTTATCATTCTAGCAATAGTCAAAGCATAGTTTCCAGAACTTTATTTATCAAAAAATATGTAAATATTGAACATTAATTCAAAAATGTGTCTCTATCCACTTCACTTCTGTTTCTTTTATTAAAGATTATAAATATTCGAGGTTTGCTTTGGATGTTTCATTGGTCCCTCCAAATGACTTTATTTAATAAATGAAGAAACTTCTTGAAACCATCGTCTCACTTGTTGCTCGGTTACGATGGTTCTGTTTTAAGGCAAAGCGCTTGGCACCCTTGGCGAAGCGGTTGGATGGCGTTTCCAAAACCGGCATTCCACTCTTCCTGGGACTCCATTTTTGAATGGGTTCCTGATTTTCATCTGGCTTAGGTACTGAGATACATTAGCTTAAAGGTGTTGGGTGTTTACAGAGAATCCCGCTTTGGCCATGTCAACAGTTCATTTGACAAAACGATTCTCACCCTCAAGACTAAGAACTGTCGGATCTCCATGTGAACTTGTGTACCGGTTTTTGATTTGATCGCAGATCGTGTTTTCCGGTACATTAAACATCCTATAGGCAGCTCAGATGGTGGCTCCACTTCTTACAATGTCTAAGCGTTGTGCAACCACCAAAGTGTGCTGAATTCGTTTTTTCAGAGTCATTCTGGAACAGAAACTCAAACACGGAATTAGGAAATCATAAATTTGGCGATGCCCTTAATCCGTGGTTAAGATTTTGACAACAAAAATGCACGAAAACTAAAATGATTGAGTGAATTTTATGTGAAACCGATTATCCATACCTGCAGCAACATAATCGATTCGTTTCACTTTCATTTTACATGATTTTTATTGAAAAAAAATAAACTAAGCTTTTTTCCGCGTCCATAACCACTCAGCAAAGCCTGAGCAAAAAAATTGCAGTTCATGGCAAGAATTTGTATTTAACTTTTTTCATTCGTGCGCGTTTGACTAGACCTCAAAATAGTGATGCCTTAGTGAAGTTGGTTATATTCTCTAACATTTGCGGAAATCATTCGTAAAATAGTCAATTAAAATCTCAAAATATTCCTTATTTTATGTTGAGAGCGCGGTGTTAGGCGCTGCACGTAATTAGGGCAGGTCACGGTATATGCAAGTCATCTTGACCATGATTTAATTGTCGGTATAACGATAGAATTTTTCTCAGAGTAAAACTAGACCAGGTGATTTTTTTAGCGAAATACCAGTACGGATATCATTTTCGGCTAAGGAACACCAATTACGATGACTTGCTTGGATGGTTAAATGGTCATTTGGGATAAAGACCGTTTGGCATAATGACGATTTGGCATAAAACAAGGCAATAATTTAAAAAATTATGGCCATTTGGCATAAATATCGGCAAATGAAAGCTGCTTCAGGTTCAGTGGGCATAATTATAATTTAGCATAACTTAGACATTCAACATTCAATTGGTGT
>JASCZW010009980.1:0-67761 GCA_034211315.2 Aedes japonicus | reverse complement strand
AAAATAGCAGCATAAACAGATACAGGGAGTTATTACCTTCCCGTCGGTGGGGAATATAGATGTTAAAAACCAGGCATTTCCTGGAAATTTACGTTTTAAGTCATTGTTTACAATTGTTACTTCCGACCTTTTAACGATTTTGTCTAGATTTGCTCGATTTTTGGAACCATTTAGCATTCCAGCTAAATCCAAAATTGAGATCACCTGGATTCATAAAATGTATAAAATAAATTTAGAACGTAATCAGTAGAATCCAAATATTATTTTAAAATAATAATAATTTAATCTTGTATCCAAATTGTGTACCTATATTCTTATCAATAATATGTTTAAAATAAACCTATCATGACTTTTATTTCAAACATCGATAAGATTTGGTTTTTAACATAGAATATGATTGAAATGAAGTAAGTTTACCTGGAAGATATGTGATATGACGGTATTTTTTCTGCGTGCGGATATGGCGGATATGTTACTCAATTTTCGTAAAAAAGTTTATTTACTTAAAAATGGAGTTGGTCCACTTTTTACGAACATTGAGTAACTTTTCCGTGAGAAAAATGAACTGCAATACATATGAAAGAGAGAGGATGTTTTGAGCGTGTACTTAAAGAATGTTAAAAGAGTTCAACCCCTACGCTATTATTAGGACAACTCATATAGAGTTGAAATGTTATTGGGTTAAAACCGAGACATGATAGATTTTATTTTGAAAACAATTATCTGGAGTTCTAGCAATGCAGTGTACTTTTCAAGTTATCAATTTTAACTAAATCTTCTCGCTAAATTTGACAAATTCTGAGTAGGAATCAGTATGGAAAAACTGAGTGGTTTTCTGTTTAAATGAGTGGTCTGATAATAGCGTGTTATGTTATAACAATTTTAGTTGATTAAAATGTGTTCAATTGTACTCAATGTATTTAAACTGTAATGAAATATATTTATTATGTAGAAGGAGACGTTCGCTCATCTCCATGAGGCCCCAATCATGAATGGAGAGTAATATTTGCTAGAACTGAAAGATATGAAGAGAAAGTGTTGATAGTTCCGTCAGTGTACGGCAGTTTGGGAAAATTGAATAGAAGTATTGAAAACATACGTTTCCTCTCTTAATTCGTATATGAGTGAGAACATGAGTGCTATTTTCAACTCTCATTAATTTTATGTGTGAGATGTTATTGATTTTAACCATAAGACCTGACACATATTTTTCATATCCAATACTAATAATAGTAATTTGACATGCATATAAAGCAAATATGTGAATTTTTGTAGTTTATAAAACTCACATAAAATCTATGTTTTATAAAGTCTGGGTTTTTTTTAATGTTGCTACACATATTGAATAATATTGAAATTTTTGTACTGTGCTAATGTGTGGATTGATTCAATAAATACATACAATTTTTTTTCTCTGTTTAATATATTCAAATAAATTTGTGGGAAAATCTCGAATTATATATTAAAAAAATACTAAATTTACTAGAAGATATCTACTTAATTTCACATTTCACAGATTGCAAAATGGTGATTATTTTACTCAGCTTTCGGCAGTTTTCAATACTCATTTATGAGTAAATTTTGGTTTGCTTATTTTATGGGGTGGTTTACTCATTTTATGGGATTCCGGTAAAAACCGGAATTAAATGGTTAACAACAAGCGTGCTTACCCTTGTCCACGTCCATATTTTTTTTAATGTTTCCTAATTGCACTTTAATATGCGTATCTGCATTTGTAATCGCACGTATAATGTACGCAATGCGCAACAAAATACGATTCTGTTTTTAAATATGCATCACATAGATTGAATATCCAGTGTACATGTATCGTGGGTAGACAGTTGTGTAGGTTTGTTTTTCCGTGTGTGCAAAATTTGTATTTACCTTGTGATGATTCTTCATTGAGTAGTTCTGTTCTCTCGTGTGCACGAAAAGTGTCGATAGCCATGTTGTTTTTTCTTACCTTTCATTTCTCCTCCTGCTTATGTTTGTGGTTTACGGTTTAAACGCTGAAATTTATATAAAACGTGTTGAAAATTGAAAATCTTCGAAAAAGTTTGTCGTCTTATACATTACGGTAGGTATTATTGGTATAAAGGGAGAAGCAGTTTTTTTAGTCTGCTGCTAACTCCGCATAGCTGATAGATTGTGGCTATTTCAATTTCACCACCATTTTGTCTTTCAGCGCCTCATCATATTACCGACTGTGGGTCGTATTCGTGCGATTCGCATCAGTTCTTGCCACGGTTTCCCGGTATGCCGCCATCCAAAGAAGAACTACGGCGCGGGAAATTGGCCAAACTAAAATTCCTTAAAAAGAAGGGTGTTCTACAGGTGAGCTCTATTCATTAAAATTCTTATGTAAATTCGTGGTTTTCGGAAGAGTCGTAGCCCATATAATTATGAATGGAAGCATATTTTTTCATTCATGATAATTATATAACGGAAGGTTATATAATTATCATGAATATAATTACTACCGTCCTCCGGTAGTCCTGGGCTACGACACCCGTGTCTGTTTGTGAGCGTTATTGCGAGTTAAGTTCTCCCGGACGTGAAAGACTTTTAATAAACAACTTTCTTCGTTCGCAGTCAAACCAATTATATTTATTATATACATAAATAAAAATGAATTTCTGTCTGTCTGTCTGAATTTTATAGACTCGGAAATTACAGATCGGCGTGAAATTTTGTATGAAGTAGCTTTCATACGAATGAAACACAAATTTCTGCATAACTCGAGAACTGATTGAGAAAATGGAACAAAATTTGGCACGTTGGGACTTTTGGAGGCAAGAAATGTTTATATGGTGGTTTGAGACCCCTCCTTTTTCTGGAAGGGGGGCTCACATACGAATCAAACTAAAATTTCCGCATTACTCGAGAATTAATAAAGCAAATGAAACCAAATTTGGCATGTGGGTATTTTGAAGGAATAAAATGTTTCTTAGGTGACTCAAGACTCCTCTATTTTCTGAAAGGGGGGACTCTCATACAAATGAAACAGAACTTTCTGTCCAACTCGAGAACTAATTAAGCAAATGGAACCAAAATTGGCCAGTGGAAGTGTTTGTAGACAAGACTTTTTTTTTTGGTGGTTCGAGATCCCTTAAGAAGGAGGGGCAGGGGGGTCTCATACAAACGAAACACAAATTACTGCAAAACTCAAGAACTTCAAGTAAATGGAACCAAATTTGGAATGTAGTGGTTTCTGGAGGCAGATTCATTTCTATGGAGTTTATTTGAGATTCCTTCAAAGGGAGGAGGGGATTCTCTCATACAAACGAAGCACACATTACTGCAAAATTCAAGAACTAATCAAGTAAATGGAACCAAATTTGGCAGGGGCGGTTTCTGATGTTTCGGATGGAGACCCCCCCCCCCTCGATACAAATAAAATACAAATTTCTGCATGACTCGAGAACTAATCATGCAATTGGACCAAATGTGGCATGTGGGGGTTTCTGGAGGCAGATTTTTTTTCATGTGGTGATTTGAGAATTCTCCCTCCTCTGGAAAAAGGGGCATACGAATGAAACAGGTATTGAACCGATCGGCCTAAAAATTTGTATACATGAGTTTTTGGAGTCCGAGAATATTCTTATGATGGTTCGAGACGCCACCTCTTTTTGGAAAGGAGGCTCTCATACAAATAAAACACAAATATCTGCATAACTCGTTACGTTAGTGAGTTTAGAAGTAGTTTTAAAAACTGGCACAGTCAGCCAAAATAGTAGGCACTACCGACCTTTTTTCTGTGTAGGTACTATTGGAAAAAAGTGAAGAAATTTAATTCTTAGAACAGGCAACGTTAAGTTCGATAAATTTATGCAATGAAACTACGTCAATAAAAATAAAAACATGAACAAAATAATAAAACAAAACTATAAGTCGAAGACACATATATAGCAGAAGAAAATATTCTCACAAAAATCATTCCGAAAAATAACCATAAATGCTTAAGTTCTATTAAATTTTCATTCGTTTAGTTGGAGGCGTAGCAACACTCGCACCGGTTCAGCAGAAGAGTTTTTGCGGCCGGGAAAGGTTTTAATGATTGTTAGAGACCCCTGCCTTCTCTGAAGGGGGGGGGGGGGGGCTCCCAAACAAATAAAACACAAATTTCTGCATAACTCGAGAAATAATCAAGCAAATCTAACCAAATTTAGCTTGTAGGAGTTTTTAGAAGTGAAAAGTGTTTGTATGGTGGTTTGAGACTCCTTCCCATTCTAAAAGGGGGGCTCTCATACAAATGAAACACAAATTTCTGCGTAACCCAAGAACTAATCAAGCAAATGGAACCAAATTAGGCAAGTAGAGGTTTTTGAGGGCATGAAATGTTTTAATGGTGGTTTGAGATCCCTTCCCTCTCAAGAAGGAGGGAAAGGGGCTCTCATACAAATGAAACACAAATTTCTGCATATTCCGAGATCTTTTCAACCAAATTGAATCAAATTTAGCATGTAGGGATTTTTGGAGGCTTGATTTTCTTATGATGGTTCGATACCTCTCCCCCATCTGGAAAGTGGGGCCCTCATATAAATGAAACAGTCATTTCTGCATAAATCGAAAACTGATCAAGCAAATGAAACCAAATTAGGCATGCGAGGTTCTTAAGGGCAATAAATGTTTCAATGGTTGTTTGAGATCCTTTTTCTCTGCAGAAGTGTGGTGGGGGAGGAGGTGGGTCTTTTATACAAATGTGACACAAATTTCCGCATAGTTCAAGATCTAATCAACCAAATGGAAGCGAATTAGGTATGTGGCTTTTTTTCTATGTTGGTTCGAGACCCCTCCCCCCTCATTTGGAAAGGGGGGCTCTCATACGAATGCAACAGTAATTTCTGCATAACTCGAGGATTAATCTTGCAAATGGAATCAAATTAGGCATGTGGAAGTTTTTGGAAGCAGGATGTTTTTCTATAATGGTTCGACGAGGGGGGGGCATACAAATGGAACAGTAATTTATGTATCACTCGAGTACTAATCAAGCAAATTGAACCAAATTTGACAAGTGCAGGTTTATGGAGGCAGAAAAGTTATTATGGTGGTTTGAGACCCCTTTCTTCTCTGTGATAGGGGGGGGGGGGTCTCATACAAATGATTAACAGATTTCAACTAAACATGAGAATTATCCAGGCAACTAAAACACAAAATGTGTATTTCTCGGGTAAGAAGCATGTTCTGATAGAAGTTTGAACTCCTCCTTACTCAAGAAAGGGGAATGCTTGAGCTACTCTCCGTTCTACATTATGCACAAGAAGTTAATTTAAGGTTTTTTTTTATGAAATGCTTCTGCACAGATAGAAAAACCATGTTAGAAACTACATATCTGAGGGTTAAATTAAAAACACATAGCTATGTTTGTTTTTGCAGAAATTATACACATTAGCAAACGAAAATATTTTAACAATACTCATCCCGAAAAACAACCATAAACGCACCAGATCTATTAAGTTTTAATTTATTTCCAAGCGCAGCAACGCCCGCGGTGGGTTCAGCTAGTTTCTTATAAATTAAGGCCTAACTACAGTTCAAGCTGCAGACTCCGCTATCCTCACGATGGTGTCATCGTCCAAATTCCGTCCGTCGCCGTCTTCGATGAAAATGCCCAGTGTAGCAAGATTGTTGCTACCCTTTTTTATGTCCTCGTTGCCGTTTCAAGGTGCAACGCCAGGTCAGCACTGCAGCTAACTTGCGTAATCTCACACTTACCTAAATGGGATGCTTGAGTTTTTGGTTATTTTTATTCCGAACAGGGCCCAAACATCATGAAAAGAAGATCATCTATTAGCCAAATCGCGAAACGAATCTCTGTTTCGCCTCCGTCAATGTATGGTTCAGCACTGGAGCCTGCGAAAGCATGCAATCGTCGAAAAAACCAGAGCAAATAACAACCTCAAAACCGTTCGATTGTGGTAGTTTGATCGCGTCACGTTTTACTCGTCATGACAAAGGGAAACAAGATTCTGCAGCATACGTGTCTGAAGAACATTCCAAAAAGGATGGTTCCGGAATGATAGCAAATCCATCCCAGGCCATCCCGCCGCTGACCAGCTTTACGTGCATTGATGATGCCACAGTTTCGGTTTCGAAAGTCCTGCAATTAAGCTTAAGGTTAGTATAATTTTTGGCTATTATCGTTTTTGTTTTCTTTATGGTAGCAAAGACGGCTAGGGAGCAGTAGGAGGTTTCAGGGAGTCTTTAGGAGTTTTTAGAGGACAAAGATTTACAGCGGAACCAGAGGCGATTTTGAATGGCTACGGTGGATTTTAGGAGGGCTATGCCAACAGATTTTCAGGTATCAAACATGTATTAAGAGATTTACGGGTTTTTAGGAGGCAAACATATCATAACATATCAGAGAAGGTTTTTTAGTTAAGTTACTAACTAGATAATGGATGAAGGAAATTTATCAAACCATTTATCCGAATTTTATTTTATTTTTGTATTATCTGATTATTCGACTAAAATTGTTGACATTAGATCAATTTAACAAACCGAACGATTAATCTAATCCTCTAGTACCTACCGATGAATCGTTGTCCAACGTCAATCTTTCGATCGTGCTCTTGGACACAGACCCATCTACTTTTAAACTTTTAAAAGGTTTTTGAATGCTTATAATGAAATTTTCATAATTTAGCCTATGCCACAATTGAAAGTGACAAATTGTATGCCAAATACTAGCATTAAATAGCAGAACCGAGAAAGAAGGGCATCGAGAAAATGAAATATGAAACAAAATGCATAAGGTAAAAATGAAATAATAATTCAGCGCCAACATTAGATAAGGGCGAATCTGCTTTTGTAAACAATGGCTTTCGTAGTCATTTTCTCTTGAACAAAAGGTCACAAATACAAATTAAGCCCTTTTTAAAGAAGATTATCTCTATCTGCTGATATATATAATTTGAAGAAATTGTATTCAACTTCCGATAAATTAGCAAACAAAGTGATTTTTTGCAAAAGCAGATACGCCTTAATTGAATTTTAGTGATAAATTGTTTCATTAGATGTTCTTACTTTTGTAAGTTTCATTGTCCAGTTTGACTACTATGTTCACAGAAAAATTTCTCAGCAAATGCAATCGAAGTACCTTGCGGAGTCTCGCAAGCGGAAGCGTGAAGCGATTAAGAAACAAAGCAAAACCATAATAATTGCAAAGAGTTGGATTTTAAGAGTTGATAAATTCTACAACCACATTTATACCCAAATACTCATATTAACATGTTCAATCATTATCAACCAGATGTGCTATGATATGCATTTATTATTTGAATAATACCATCATTACTATACACCAACGCGGTCCTACGAGAATCTCGCGGTTATATCCGTGATATAAACCACCTCTAATTTTTTATGCAATGGGTAGTGCAATGCTATTAATTTCTAATGTTTTATAATAATGCTACTTGGTGCCGTCCGACTTGACGCCATTTATGGTACGAAATCTTTCGGACTACATACGAATAAGTAGCCCCGGACGAGCGGCGGGAACTGTTTAGGATGTGGGGGACTGAGCAGTTGTTGGACTCTGTTGAGTTTTTTCCAAAAACCCACAATTATCCGAAAGCAGCCCTGACAAAAGCGAGCCACCCCGCTTTTTAAAATAAGGGTAAAAGTCCAAACCTTCACCCAGTTGAGCGTCTGTTTTCCATGTTAGGGGTGGCTCAAAACAGCGTCGGTGCGCCCAGGACTCTAAATTCAAAAGCCGAAAGTCCTGGTGGTGTTTGGGACTGTTATACAGCAGCATCACGATGGTCCTCCTGCGAGATAGTGGGGTTGGTTGAGGGCCTTGCGAGCCGACATCATTAAAAAGGAATTGCAACGACTAATAATCTTTCGCACTACACTCAGTAGCAAAAAAAGCCGAGCAAAATTTTGTTAGCAAAAAACTCCATGTTCAACCTCCTGTAACTTTGTCAATTATCCATATTCTTAGCTGAAAATTTCACAACATTATACAAAATGTATAAACCTTATGTGGTCAAAATTTCATGTTTATTAAATTTATAGACTTGAAGTTACCATAACATATGTGAAAAAAGTCATTTTTGGACATAGCAATTTCAAAAATCCGTATTTCTGTGAAAAATTTAGGTAGCATATTACAAATTTCTCCATAGCTTATAAAAGTACAGAAAATAATGTGGACAAAATTTGAACTTTTTCCATCAAGTAATACACATGATTTGTTACGCGTGAAATATCCCAAATAACTAGTGTAACCCGCAAAGAACTTTGCAAATATGGCATTCAGTATGAATTGGTTTGTGAAAACTACGTATACAGTGTTATACAGTATTATTAATAAAATTCACATCGGCTTTTTTTTTTGCACCGATATTTCAGCAAGCTCAGTATCGGGTGAAAAAGGGAAATGCTCATGTTGGTGCGTCAACTTTGACGCCAGCTGTAGTCCAAACCACTTGATGGAAATAGTTCAAATTTTGTTCACATTATTTTCTGTACTTTTATAAGCTATGGAGAAATTTGTAATACGCTAACTAAATTTTTCACAGAAATACGGATTTTTGAAATTGCTTTGTCCAAAAATGACTTTTTTCACATATTTTATGATAACTCCAAACTCATAAATTTGATCAACATGAAATTTTTGTCACATAAGCTCTATACATTTTGTATAATGTTGTCAAATTTTTAGCCAAAAATATGGATAATTGACAAATTTACAGGAGGTTGAACAACGCGGTTTTTGGAAGCAAAATTTTCCTCGGCTTTTATTTGCTACTGAGTGTACTTATACTTAAACTTAAGAATTTTATTAGCAATTTTTCCTGTGGTTATTAGGTGACTTATATACGATTTTATTTATGAAGGTCCACAGCATGCTGCCGATAGTCTCCAGTGAGCCCAACTTCGCAGTGAAAAACAGAGAAACATGGTCGATTATTCATTCACTACCATTAGAGGAGGTGGCTAAATTTGTTGTCAATCATGAGTTTGGGTTCCGCCTTAAGACAGAGAATACGCCCTCAAAAGGGCGAATGCGGTACTATAACTGTGCAAAAATCAAGGTCAGGGCCAAACCACAGTGCGCCAGACAACTCTTTGTATTCATACCCAACACAACAGGTGCTGTAACGATCAGTGCTAGAGGAAAACACACCTGCCAGGATGCATCGGTTCAGAACATGGCACGGTCTAAGATCACCATTCAACACAAAGAGCTCATTGATCACCTACTTGGTTCGGGTTTACCTTCGAGGATGTCAAAACCCACCTGAAGCTTACCGATGGAAATATCGCCAAAGGGGCATTGAACTATGCTGTAAAAACTTCGAAAGAAAAACTATTCGGCAGCGGAAAATTGTCTCTTGGTAAGTTTAATGCATATATTTCATTTTATATGGTATTTCAAAGTAGTTAGTGTGCAATAAATAAAGTTGTTCCCATGCCTGTTGTCAATTTTACCTAAATCCTATACATCTCTCTATTTTAACCCACATTGTTGTTCGGAATAGGAAAAATCCTATTGGCATACACAAAGTAATCGAGTTCGAATCAAAACATTTTCTCACATAGAAACAATAGTATTTTCATTTCCATTTTTCAATTGTTGCAGTATTTACATTGGGAAGCAAAAGGTTAACACTAATGAATCCGGTTTGTGGAAAAAACCATGAATATTTACGGCTGGATTTGGCCAGTTGAATTGTTTGCTAGGAAACCCAGTTATTTTAATCGATTCATCTGTAACAATTGGTCTATGCAACTTTTTTACCTGGGAATATCTAGGGCTACACGCTTCATGGTCGTATGTGTTAAAAACCATAAAAATTAAATATTTTTACTAATATTTTTGCAAAACTTCTTTGCTTATGAGCGAAATTACGATTGACATTGAAACATCCTTAATACAATCTAGAGTGGTGCAATCTTTCCATATCCACATGAAAACTTTTTTACTAAAATGCACTTAAATTAAGTGATCTTATCCTTTCTAACCACATTAGTTGTCTGGTAGACCGTCTCAAAAGCCACAAATTTGGTCCAACTCGCTGTAATGACACCTAGTGCCTCGTCACCCATAAATCAGCGCCTGGGTCAGTGGTCTAATAACTCTTCGCGCGCTAATGGCATGGTTCCTCTGCCGCTTAAAGAGTTGCCACTATGATGCTGGGTTAGCTAAGGCCAATGATTTGGCTGATGGGGAACGGGAGCTAAGTTGCGACTAGGAAGTGTGTGTGTTAATTGACGTAGTCTACTAGAGCATTCTAGTGTACTAGAAATGGCTAAGAATATTGTAAGACGTAACATTATGTACCTGTTGGAAACAGTTCGTTAGTAGTTTGCCATTAACGGAAAAAAGTCACCACTCTAGAATAGTGAAGAATTTGGGAATGTCGGTATTTGTTCGCTCATTATATAAAATATTTTTGAAAATGAATTATCAAATTATGAACTTCACGTTGATATGTAGCCTAAATTAAAACAAAGGATCAAGGGTGTCCTTTCTGCCTCACTGAAAATTAATTGAATAGTTCAAATGATAACATTAATGCATATTTTACAATTGAATTTTTACAGGTGAGCTTGAGCAATGGGTGGCATCGAAATCTGCCGTACCGGATGATGCTCATGAAGCATTTGTCATTGGTAGTGACATAGATCACGAAAATGGAAAATTCCGATTCGTCATATCCTCGAAACGGCTACTATTGCTGCTACCACGTTTCAAAACTGTAGCAGCAGACTGCACGTTCAAAACAACGCTGCAGGGATACCCTTTGTTGGTTGTTTGCGTGATCGACGAGATGAGGAAAGCCCATCCTATCGCCTTTGCATGTATCTCAAATCAGGAGCAGACTGACTATCGACTGGTTTTCCAATCGCTGCATGTAGCAGTTTAAAAGCAAGGCGTTGAAGTTAACGTAACATCATTCCTCAGCGATGGGGAGCTGGCATTAAAAAATGCCGCACGTTACGTGTTTGGTCAGTCGGTAATTTTGTTGAACTGCTACTTCCATGTGAAGGAAAACTTAACTAAACATTTCAAAAAGTCGACAGAGATGCCCCAAGAAGTACAGGAGCAGGTTATGCGAGAAATAACGATGTTGCAAGTAGCGCCCACGAAGCAGCATTTTACTGTTGCTCTGGAACTTTTTGTGGAGAAGTAAAAAATGTATGAAGCCTATGCCCGAAATGAGAAATTTGCGATGTGGTACGAGGCTGCTCAACCCGGAGTACCAGCTACCAATAACGCCTTGGAGGCCATAAATAAATCTATCAAGTACAACTATCTTAAACGACACAGAGAACCACTGGGCACATTTAAAGTTCAAATGATGAATATAATTCAAGCCTACAGCAGTCCAGATCGAGAAATTGCCATGGAAAGATCGGTGAACCTGGCCGACGAACGAAAAGCGTTTGACATATTGAAGGGGCCGAAGAAATTGCGAACAGTCAACAAGAATCACGCACAGAATGTGTACATTCCTGGCAAAGGGAAAACCGAAGTTTCGTTGATGGATATAACACGATTCGAGAATCCGGTGTATTCTAACCTTGAAGCGTACGCCGAGGAACATGGACACATCCATGGAGTGCAATTGAATAGTGGCCGATTTAGTACGTGGACTTGTACATGCACACACTTCTTCAAAACCAACGGCTGTGCACATATACTGGTGGTAGCAGTGAAAAGAAATTGCTATACACTGCGCCCAGAGGCAAACACCGCTCTATTGAGTACGAAAAAGTCCGGTGGTCGCCCGAAGTTCGTCTCAAAGGCACTTTGCATTGAATAATCGCCGTAATTCTTGCTCCTATTGTTGTTCCTTTTATTGCTGGTTTTGTTGCTGCTGGTGATGCTGTTGCAGTTTTTAATATTGTTACAATTGTCACGTTTTGAATTCTATTAATAGTTTTTACTGTTGTTATTATTACTATTGAAAAATAAATATAAAGGATGATCGTTTTACATTTTGACTTCTATTATGAAAAACTGAAGAAAAAACACTTCCTCCCTTTGAATCATGTTAGTATCATCAGCATTTGCTTAGTCTGTTTGATTTCAGCTTGTTTGATGGTTCACATTCGAGAGTTCTCAAATCACATGTTTAAAATCGAAATAAATAAAATCGCATAAAAAAATAATTCAGCGTTTTGTGGAATCAACAACGAGGCTACATAACGCTTGAACTCGGTATTTTTGGCATCCACTCACCCTCACTGTTCACTGTGATGGACAACAAACTGAACAGATGGTTGTGGTTTATAAACGTTGAACGCATGGAAATTGGAAAAGGAAAACTAACGAGGAAATTACATTAAATTTACCGTTGAATGCGTGTTCGATAAAAAAAACTGGCGAGTGTTATGTCCGTTTGTCAGTGGAATGGGGTTACCAGACAGAGACATTTTGTCATTTAATGGAGCATTTAGTGGAGGAATAGTGCAATTTGTTGTTGTTAAAGCACAGTTACCGTTTTTCAAGTACGTTTCACCATTGTATCGTGGATCTCCAGCTATATTTTAGGGATCAATTGTCATTTTTCATGGAACATCTTATCAATTCAATCGGTGTATTTTTTGAGGGGTCCACAAAACTGCAATTTTTTCTTGTGGAATTGCGTATTTTTATGGATTATTATTTTACTCTTTAGGGATCTAACGATGGTATTGTAGGGATGAATAGCATATTTTTTACTGCGTATTTTCATTTTAATTACGGAACAAAATAGATAACTTAGCTAACAATTTGACCAAACATACCGAGCCATTAAGACCGTTTTATGATTCATTTGTATTGAATTGTGGATAATTTATGCCTTTATTATGGAACACACCGAGCTTCATTAAGGAGCAAAACAGGTTTTCTATGGATAAAAATTGTTTATTAAAAATATCTTGTTCAACGTTTTATGGCTCATTTCCGATGTGTTTGTGGGTAGTTCGTTCAAAATTAATGCTCATTTGTAAATAATTTAGCGGTATATTTTTGTAATAGTGTTGCTAAAATTTACATAATATATGGATCATACTGATATTTTTTACGGATCATTGGTACTTTTTAAGTGAATGTCGCCAAAGTTTTATGGAGCATACAATCGTTTTTTAAGGAGCGTTTTTCATTTTTTTTATGGTTCATATATGAGTTTTTATATCCAAAAGTATGTTTGCCGATTTCGATGTAGGTCAGTCGATTGTGTGGCTCCCAGTTCATGGTGAATCACTTATACTCGAAGTCGTACAGCGAGCAGAGCAGACTTTGTACAAGATGCGAGGCAGATAGGCAGATTGGCAGATTAACTATAGTGCTCTGCAACAGGAACAGTACCTGGATTAACAAACTTATTAACGTTGTTTCTGAATAGTATCCAGTATACAAAGATAACATGTTACATTATATTGCGGTTGTAAATTAAGTACTTTTCCTGCTGATAAATATGATCTACGGCAAGCTGGCGATCTTAAAAACTGTGAACGCTTTGAAATATCCGCAACGCTCACTCGAATATTAATGTATCGTCTATGAAGTCAGTATACTGAAAGTATTTGAAAACTATGAATATTTAGGATTTAAAATAAAAAAATACTTATAATATTACCATTCCTTTGTCTTGTAATGGCACAAGTTTGTCGTCTAAAAATAAAGCCATGTAGTATTGTTGATCTTCAGATATTATTGAGGACACCGAAGACCAATCTGCAAGCTGAGCGTTCATTTTAACGATGTGTCGGTGGCTGAAGTTTTTATATTTATGGAAAAGAGCAGCCAATTCTTGCTTGAACACACAATATGTATCCGCAATTCCCATATTAGACAAATGGAAGCAGTTTCTGTAATAAAAAAAATGGTATAATTATAGATATATACACTGCCGTTCTACGCATAACTGTCCCATGTTGCAAAAGTTGCAGTTGAGAAAAAAGCATTTTAAGTTTTGCGTCACTATTGTATAGGGCTGGTAAGATTCGTGGTAAAACCCACAAATTTATGAGTGGCATTTGAAGATGTGGCTAAGTTTTGATGTAAACTGTGGTATTACAAATAATAAGATTATTTTTGTATGTAAAATACGAGGTAAAATATTCAGTGGGACTGATATGCGTAGAATTTTGCCTTGCAGCAGAAAATTCTAGGCATATCAGTCCCACTGCATGATGTATTGATGGATCGTTGACGATAGAGTTTACGTTTTCAAATACACATGCCATGTGCATTATTGTTTATGCTCTTACCATGATTCTGATTATTTTTTATCATCATTTCATCATTAAATACAAAGTTCTATCAAATGCAAATGGTGGCTTATATAGACAATTTAATGTCAATGTTTTCATGTCAAAGTCATTGTTTAAGTTTACATATAAACCCCTTATCAATGCTGAGCGTCGAGTAGTTCCTACAAAGAATGTTGTAAACTTAAATCAATTTTGTTTTCGAAGATCTCTTAAGAAATGTCGTAGTGGGACTTTTATGCCTAGAATTTCAACATGGGACAATCTAACTTGATGTTTTTTTGATACAAACTCAGAACAAAGTATATAATGTTTTGTTTGTATCCAATAGTATAGTTAAAAAACTAAGCATATGTTGAAAAAGCTGCAATTTGACCAAAAGCAACATGGGACAGTTATGCGTAGAACGACAGTACAGGGGATAGACAAAATGATCGGGACAGGCAAATTTTTGATCAACTTTGCAGTGCTCTAACTTCATGAAATATTATCCGATTTCAATTTTCCAAGAAGCATTCGACGAGGAATTCAATGTTATTTTACGTCTCGGTAACAAAATTGGCCATGGTCACCGGATACCGGAGTTGTTCCGGGTTTCCGGAGGGGCTATTTTACATGTTGACTTTGCGATGAATTTTCGTACAATATGACGTTTTTCTTGTTTTTTACCACAAAGCTTATTTGAAACGAAAAGTGGATCTGTGGCAATATTGGCCACTCCCTGGACCGCCGGGACGACCCCGGGGGAACCTGTAGTAGGGGCCAATTACGATTTTACTCGAAAGCATGCCGTGTAGCAGCTCTATCTTCATGATTTTTCATAAGTATGATTTTTATACACTTGAGAAGGCTATTTTCTACATTGGCCACTCCCTAGACCGCCGAAACGATCCCGGGGGAACCTGTAGTAGGGACCAGTTACGATTTTACTCCAAAGCATGCCGTGCAGGAGCTCTTTTTTCATGATTTTTCATAAATATGATTTTTATACACCTGAGAAGGACATTGGCTACATAAGCCACTCTCTGGACCACCGGAAAGACCCCGGGGGAACCTGTAATAGGGGCCAATGAAGATTTTACTCCAGTGCATGCCGTATAGCAGCTCTATCTTCATGATTTTTCGTAAACATGGTTTCGATGGTCTTAGGAAGGCCATTGGCTACGTTAGCCATTCCCTGGATTGCTGGAACGGCCCTCGGGAGAATCTGTAGTAGGGGCCAATGAAGATTTTACTCCAAAATGTGAACTATAAGATTCACTAGCTAGCCTGAACCAGCTTCCTGGTAGCTTCAAGGATCAATTTATTTAGCTTTGGTTCGGATATGCACGAAATAATTTGATGAAGTATAGGGAAGATTTTATTAGTAGCAAGTGGGTCCTCCATCCGCATCAAGAACGGCTTCAATCCGCCTTGAGATGGAGCTGTAGAGGTTTTGGATCACATCTACAGGTATTTTATACCATTCGTCGATCAAAGTTTTCTTCAGTTCCTTCAAAGACGAAGGTGGTGGGAAAACATTTCGCACCCTTGCTTCCAATGTTGACCACAATGGTTCAATAATATTAATGTCCGGTGACTGAGCAGGCCACTCAAGGTGATCTAAATCACTTGCGTGATCCTCATACCACTTCTTGATGGACTTCGCTGTGTGGATGGGAGCGTTGTCATCCTAGAAGACGCCATTCCCTTCTGGGAAAATGGATCGCATCATGGGAAGCACCTAGTTGAAATTTAAAAATAATAACTCTTTGTAGTGTACATATGTCACCAACAGTTGAAATACCTGCTCATCCAATATAGTCCTGTAGTGGTCAGCTTTCATTTTGCCTTTTACAGCGACAGTTGCACCAATCCCATGCCAGGAAATCGCGCCCCAGACCATTACCGATCCCCCACCATGCTTCACAGTGGGAAGCAGGCAATCTTTGTCGTACTCCTCTCCAGGAATACGCCACACGTACACCCGCCCGGTTGTTGGGAAGAGCGTAAAAGAGGATTCATCTGAATAGACTACATTACTCCACAGGGCTTCTGTCCAAGCGGCATAGAGCTTACACCAGCGCTTCCTCTTCGCTGCATTCACTGGCTTTATAAGCGGCTTGGCAATTGCTGCCCGCCCACGTAGATTCATCCTGTGCAGCTCCCTCCGGACAGTCCTTGTTGATACAGGTTCTTCAATTGAGTCGTTCAAGGCTGCTGTTGCTTTAAAAGCCGAAATCCTTCTATCCGCCTTAACAATCCGTTTCAACGCCCGTTGCTGTCGACTACCAAGCTTTCGTCTCCGTCCAGTACTTTTACCGGGTGAAATTTTTCCGGCCTCATACTCCGCCATGATTCGACAAACAGTGGTTTTCGAAACGCCGACTATTTTGCACGTTTCGGCAATCGAAGCTCCTGCCTCTCGCGCACCAACGATCCGGCCACGTTGAAACTCGGTAAGAATCGTAGCCATCGTGAACTGTGTTATTTCGAAAACTCGCGTACAAAATGAGCAAAAAAGTTGACAGTTCCGGTAGCTTGTTTACATGTTTTGTTATTTCGAAAACTGGCGTAAAATATGAGCCAAAAAATACGTGTAAAAAGGATTTGGTGTTGAACATTGCATCATGACGTCATTTGACAGTTCAGGTAGCTTGTTTACATGCTTTGGAGTAAAATCGTAACTGGTTCCTACTACAGGTTCCCCCGGGATCGTTCCGGCGGTCCAGGGAGTGGCCAATGTAGCCAATAGCCTTCTCAAGTGTATAAAAATCATACCTATGAAAAATCATGAAGATAGAGCTGCTGCACGGCATGCTTTCGAGTAAAATCGTAACTGGCCCCTACTACAGGTTCCCTCGGGGTCGTTCCGGTGGTCCATGGAGTGCCCAATGTAGCAAATGTCCTTCTCAAGGGTATAAAATCATACTTATGAAAAATCATGAAGATAGAGCTGCTGCACGGCATGCTTTCGAGTAAAAGCGTAATTGGCCCCTACTACAGGTTCCCCCGGGATCGCTCCGGCGGTCCAGGGAGTGGCCAATGTAGCCAATAGCCTTCTCATGTGTATAAAAATCATACTTATGAAAAATCATGAAGATAGAGCTGCTGCACGGCATGCTTTCGAGTAAAATCGTAATTGGCCCCTACTACAGGTTCCCTCGGGGTCGTTCCGGCGGTCCAGGGAGTGGCCAATATTGCCAAAGATCCACTTTTCGTTTAAAATAAGCTTTGTGGTAAGAACAAGATAAAAAACAAGAAAAAAAGCTGTGACATAGCATGTTTTGAGTAAAATAAAGAACTGACCGCATCCAGGACCCTTCATCAGAACTTGTTTCACAAAAATGGCCATATCTCGGTCAATTTAAGGCCGATTTCTGTGATCGACCTTTCATTCGCTTGAGAAATGTTTTTTTTTTCGTGTGTTTACTGAAAAAAAAAATGTTTGACAACGTCATCTTGTACAAAAATTTATCGCAAAGTCAACATGTAAAATAGCCCCTCCGAAAACCCGGAATAACTCCGGTATCCGGTGACCATGGCCAATTTTGTTACCGAGACATAAAATTACAAAACTACCCCGTCAAATGCTTCTTGGAAAATTGAAATCGGATAATATTTCATGAAGTTAGAGCACTGCAAAGTTGATCAAAAATTTGCCTGTCCCGATCATTTTGTCTATCCCCTGTATGTATAAATAACCACAATTTGGGCTTTGGAATACTCATTACTTCTCTTCAACCCGCGTTAATTTAGGGCTCGGGAATGTTGCTACCAATTTCTCTAACGCTTCTATTGCTTTCATCTGATCCGTATTGAAATATAATTCTTGAGCAGACGATGGGCCTGCAGTGGACAATGAATTTGGTACATACGGTGCATCCCGAATAAAAATTTACATCAGGCTGATGTCTGATTTCAATGTCTACATCAACATGAAATTCAAATGTACATCTTACGTTGAACATTAGAGATCAGATCGATTTCGCTGTATTTAGGCAAGGTAACATGATGTTAACATCAGACATTTTCAAACAAAGTTTTTCTAATCCAATGTCCCTTTGACGTCGTGATTTTGACATTCAAACAAAATGTTTTTCTGATGTTTTAAGATATCAAAGCATATTGATGTTTTCAAATGTATTTGAATAAAACAGCACAGTCAAAGGATTTTTGATGTTTTCAGATGTATTAAAGGTTATGAATAAACATCTTACATATGTTTTCAAGTGTCGATTTTATCCAATAAAAGAGATGATGTATGATGCATTCAGATGTAGAAAAACGTGACGGTATATCGTTTCCGGATGTTTTCAGTTGTAGATAATAACATTAAAACCAAATAATCTGAAAGCATCAAAATCACATGTTAGGCTAAGGTAAATTTTTATTCGGGTGTTGAGTAAAGTACATAAAGTAAATATGCACCAATATCGCCAAAAACATATACGATTCACACTTAATTCTAATCGCATCGGTTATTTACCGATATTTTATGAGTACAAAATTTTACATCTATAAGAACATGGATTTCAACGCAACGTGTGATTGTTATGACAAAAGATGTATTCTGGCTTATTATGAATACAACATTTTACTTCACAAAGACCTTTGATTCTATTGTAACGTTTCATTCTTATGTTGTAAGAAGTTTTCTAATGCTGTAGACCTGCAGTCTTTTACAGTAGAATGAAGTTTATTTCTAAGGTAACGGCCAATTATAATGTCATCAGATGTGTTTAGATGTCTTAGGTACACAACATTTCACACATACATAACGTTTGATTGTCATGTAATTTTAGATTCTAGTTTTATAAGACGTGTTCTGATGTTAAATTTAACATCATCAATACGTTTGTTTTTAATGTGAAGTTTAAATATGTTGTATTTATATGTAGTAGGGCCTAACTTCGAACTCTGAATACATATGGAATACGACAACATACATTAAAATTTGATGTTTGGAAGATGTCTGCTAATATTTTTAACATCATCATTTCTAGTCGACGACGATTCACAGTCTGCTGCTTTTGGTGTCGATTGAGCAATTATTGTAGTTTCGTCGACTCAGGGGTAATTTCGCAAAGTCTTTTGGTTTTGTATGTGCTTCTCGTTTCTTTTTTGTTTTTGCTTTAATTGCGAAGAAATTTGCATACGCCTGCCTTGCCATTTTGCTTCAATGTTTTTGAACGAGGATTCCTGCATTTTTGCTGCATTTTATTGACCTCCGCTTTGATTAACGTGTTGAGAACTCGATTCACAATGTTTTCAAAGCATATTGCACTACAGGAACGATTTGTAGTTTTCGTAATCCACGTACTCTTTAAGTCTTAACTTCACCCATCTTCGGTTTTGTACCAAGAAAGTTGCGAAGAATTGTTGGCACGCTGCTTTTAATATAATACCAATTTCAAGAGCTCTTGTATTGGGTAATGTAAAGTTCGACGTAACTAAAATTCGCTTTAGTCTACATAACATCAATTCATCTGTTAAAGTTGGGTCAAAGTCAAAAGTGCGGTTTAAATTATCTCGGCATTTTTTATGACTCAGTTTTGAAACACAAAATCCCATGATATAAGCCAACCCGTTCATCTCAGCAGCATCTATAGCACGGCTGTTACTTGTATTGAGAGTATGAGGTATGAATAGACTATTGAGGTATTGAGGTATGAATGGACTGTTTACAAAATTTCCACAGCCTGCTAGAGGATCCTCTGTTTTCACATCATCTAGTACTGAATTATCGATTAAAGCAACCGTCTTGTCTGGTTCCCAATTTCCATGTGCAGATAACATTATGCAAAACCAAATTGTTCTGCATTGGGTGTGTCATTGCTACCGCTCGTCGTATCGAAGAGAACTGGTTCTCTAATGGATCTTGGCAAAGTTTATTTTTACGCAGATGAGTAAAATGAAAGTTTCCATTTAATAGCTTCCATATAAAATGAATTGAGGCAATATTCTGAATTAATCCTGATAAGCACAGAGGTTTTCGTTGTATCTGTGACATTGCTTTGTATGACTCATCCAAAGCCTGTAAAAAATGCAAAATGCGTTTGTTATATCTATGTTTTCATTGCAGGAAAAAACAGTATTAGGAGAAAACGGGGTTAGGGCTAAACGGGTATGTTGCCAAATCACATAGATATACATAGCAATACGTATGATCAAATCTAGGATTTTTTTTTTCAAAAAGGTGAATCTAACAATGAGAGGCTCTCTCCTCTCTCGCTCTCTTTCATTTATCACAGCGCCATTCTAAATCTTTTGAGGAAATCTTTAGTACAGATAGAAACACAACAGTGCTGGCTACCATACTCTACAAATAGTTGAATGAAAAACGTAACGCTGAATGGAATATCAAAGCTAGTAATCAAGTAATCAAAGAGAGTCTCTCAATTGCAGATTCGCCCTAATGAAAAAAAAACCCTAGAAATCTGAGAAACATTTTCATCCTTCGATTTTATTCTTAGTCTGAATTATTTCATCTATCTAGAACGTTGTACAGTACTTCTAACGATAACTATATGCAACAGTAGGAATAGTAGTAAACATAATTCATGCGAGGCATTTTTTACGGTTTTGAGTTGCGCTGAGTATGTAAGTTGCTAAGTAATTTATATCAAATTTAAATTTGCTCTGTTACGAACAATTATATGCACAGAATTTTCTAGTGGTTATAAAGGTTTTCAAAGGACATTAAATACAAAAACATGTTTTTCTGAACAACGATTTTATGTCCATAGAACAAACGACTTTTACGTTAAGCTACATGACTAGGAAGGTATATGAATATGACTTTTACAAACATGTATCAGTACGAGGTATACTTACTGTTAGCGGATTGAAACTGGTCGAGGGCACAAACGTTAGATTATCAAACAATTGATTCATTCTGTCATGGAAATTTCAGTGATCATTGTCGTTAGATATTGCACGACGTAATGATGATGATGATGATGATGAGATACTACCATCTATTGACGCAAGGTAACTTTCCATAGCAGTGGAATAATCTGAAAAACGATTTGATCAGGATTCTACTGTTGTTTGTGATCTTCAAGCTCCTATATGAAGGGCCAAAAACGTTTGGGCGGGCCCGTAAGCAGAGACACTTACGCGAAACCCGCGAATATAGGGAAGAGAGCAAAAGCAAGTTCACACATATCAAAAAGCAAGTTCACACATACAGCATTAGAGTCGAGCCCTTGATTGACAGAATAAACCCAATAGATGGGGTCGAAGAGCCCGCCCTCGTTCCACGAAATGTTAACAATAGGGAGGAGGCAGTCCCATGCTCCCTATCCAAATCGTTTCACTTGGGTGCCCTGATGGTCCCTCCCTTTTCCCGTTATATATTATGTCGATATGATGATATTCAGTATATTTTGTAATGGTCATTTGATTGCTTACCTTGTGTTAGAAAATTTGTCTGAAAGTAAAATTGGTTAGGGTTTATACCGTTCTTTATTGCTCTGTGTTTTCTCGATGTTACTGCATTTTAAGAGTTGGCTTTGGGATGACGATATGATATTGCTCGTAGTCATAGGATAGGGAAGAGAATAGAAAGGAAAAGGGATTAGTGATTGGTAACACGCTATGCGCATGTGAGATTTTCATGGTGATATTCTCACAACGGCCGTTCAGAATGGTTCGACGGATGCATATGAGAGATCATTCCCGTAGAGTTTTCACTCGCTTATTCAATTCCATCATGTTTGGTTATAGAATACAAGAAACGTTTAACAACGTGCTTCATTCGGGAATAACAGAGCAATGATCCCCCATCTCATCTTCAAGTGATCATTACAAGCTGTCCATTTGGTTCAGGCACTTTTGAACGTTGATGGGGCAGCCGATTCACACATGAAATCTGCCGCGACCGACTCGACAGAACGCGCCCATACCCCTTTCTGAACCGAAGGGCAGGGTGTTAGATATTGCACGACGTAATGGCTGAAAATAAAGTTGTAATTACAGTTGTAGCAGATATATAAAATTTGGCAGGTATACAGGTATACTGCAGTTTGACACATCCTTCCACAAACCGAACTAAGTCCACAGACTCAAGTTACATAGAATGCAAAATGCAATTGCATCCATATGCGGCGCCCGAGCCGCGGTGCTAGAATTATTCCATTCCTCTTTCCTCCCTCTGAGTGTGCCCTACACTAACGAGCAAACGATAAGGTTTCAAATTGCACAACCGGGTAGGACCACCGAGGCATACAAAATGTCAACCTAGCAAATCAAGCACATTTTCGGGTACGGACTTTAGTTGTCTCATTCTCACCAATAGGAAAGTAGATTAAGCCAAATATTGTATCTCAACCGAAAACCATATATAAACCCAATGACACCGAAATAAACAAGCTCTATTATCGATCAGCAGTCGACACTTTTACTGTGGTCCTTACTGGTGATAGCTCTCGAGCTCACCATAGTTTGGATACCCTATGAAAGAAAGACCTTCTCCGATAACTAGATGTAAACCTGCCACATGGCATACCGTGACAGGTTGTATCAAGTAGTGAAAAGTGGAAGAACTTAACGGCAGTGCGCATAAAAAAAATCAAAATGGGCTGGTTCAGCTCTGATGAACTAGTGAATATAGAAAACAGTGCGCACGACACAGTGCAAACCGTAGCACTTTCCGTACTGGCATTCATTGCCCTGGCTTACGGAGTGCTGAAAATTTTCAACACGCATAACCGTCACCAGTCAGAACAGGCGGCTTACACAGTAGTACGATTACAAACGATGTCAAGTGTTTGAAAAGGACTATTCTGCTCCGCGTTTCTAAAAACAGTATGGCAGCAAAAGAAGCAATTATGGTAACAATTAACCGAATCAATAACTCTATTAAAAATAAAGTGCTAATAATAGTGAAATTAAAACTAAACAGCATCGAAGGACTAATTAAAATGCTGGAGTCAGAAAACATTATAGTGATAATAAAAGAAAAATCAATTCTTGCCTAATAAAAATGACAACCGGGATAACGACATTAGAGGTATTACCTCACTTTATTCACGTGAAGAAGAAGCAACTCACAGTGTGCAGAAAAAGGCTACTACCACATGAAGGAGAACACCTGATCATCTCAACCAGTAAAGGGATGATGTCCCATCGTATAGCTGAACAGAAGGATCTAGGAGGACAAATTATCGGTTTCATCCATTAAAAAAAAGACAAGTTTTGAGGAGAGCGCCTCCACAGTCTGGTTCGTGAGTAAATAAAAACATTTTTTCTTATTTATCTTTACACTTACTTACGAAATATGGATCCTGAGAGAGCCATTGAAGAAAAAATACATGAATTATTAGCTTTAAAAACTAATTTCGACAAAAATCCTTTTCGAAATTATAAAAAATTAACGTTAACTAACAAATTAGCTTAAACCAAAGTAATTTATAAAGAAATAACAGAGCTTCTTTTAGCTAACGTAGCTAAATTTGATTCAACCAAACTAAATGTTAACATTAAACTAAGTCGTAAATTATATAGCGAACTTACGCAGCTTGTGTCTCTAAAACTAAAAAATATCGAAGACAATTTTAAATTTGGTTCAATAGTAAATAGCATAATATTTTGTTTAAGACTGAAAAATTTAAAAAATAGAAAAAATGGCTAGTATTATAGAAATAATAAAAGTTATAACCTCACTTGTCCCACCTTATGATGGAAAAGGTGACAAGTTAGAAAATGTAGTATCTGCTTTAGAGGCATGTAAGCCTCTAATAACAGCTGATAATCAACAAACTGCCCTTCAAACAATCCTATCAAGATTGGAAGGTAAAGCTCGTGCAGCAGTGACTGGTAACCCTGCTAGCATAGATGAGATAGTAAATAAATTAAAGGCAAAGTGTGCTGCTAAGGTAGCACCAGACACAGTGGTAGCTAAAATTAACGCTAAAAAACAAAACGGAAATTTCGATAGCTTCGCAAGCAATGTGGAAAAACTGACTATCGAGTTAGAGAAGGCTTATCTAGGAGACAAAGTTCCACTAGATACAGCTACTAAACTTGCAAATAATGCCGCAAACACTTATCGAGATAATCGATACAATAATCAAAGGTCAAATCAACGATTGAACCAAAATTGGTCAAATCAACGACAACAACAGAATTGGTCAAACCAACGGCCTAGATATAATAACAACAACTATCAAAGGCAAAATAACCAAAATAACCAAACCTACAGACAAAACAATAATAGAAATAATGGTAATACTAGAAACCGTGGACCCAACGTATACTATTTGGCCCCGGAAAACCAGCTGGTCCTTCAACAGGTACCAGTTGGGGGTCAACAAAATACACTAATCCAAAACACACAACAACAACCGCCACAACAACAACAACCTCAATTCCATCTTGCGCTAGCCAATGTGCAGCGCCAAAGACATTAAAAGGTGTTTTCAACATCTCAACTGCATTGTCAAACTTTGTAACTTTGAGAACGGAAGTAACAAACTCTGAATGTACTTTTCTAGTAGACTCAGGTGCAGAGATCTCAGTTCTAAAACCTACAAAATTAAACAATGTACTGAATATTAATAATAACCAAATATGTTCAATAACAGGCATACAACAACAACCAATAGATACACTTGGATCTATTGACGTACCACTACATTTACCTCAAGAATGTTTAGTGACACATCAATTTCATATAATCCCCGAAAATTTACCAATACCAACAGACGGAATCCTAGGAAGAGATTTTCTGACTAAATTTCGCTGTGTAGTTGACTATGACACATGGACCCTATCAACTTTTATAAATTCTCAATTAATTGAACTTCCTATTCAAGATAACTTGAACGGTGAGACATTGATACCACCACGTTGCGAAATTTACAGACAAATTACCATAGATAACCCTCATAAGGACTATGTTATTTTATCCAAAGAAATACAACCAGGAATATTTCGTGCAAATTCCATTATAAATGCTAAAAATTCATTAGTCAGACTTATAAATACAACAAATGATACTGTCAAAATCCGAAAAAATTTCGAAGAACTAATTCAACCTTTAGAAAATTTCAATATTTATCATTTCAATCAAACAAATCAGAACGACAGAAAAATGCCTTGCAGAATTACAACTAAACGATACACCTCTTTATGTAAAAGACAAAATTAAAGATCTGTGCGTAAAATACAACGACTTAATTGCCCTTCAAACCGACACATTAACTTGCAATAATTTTTACAAACAACAGATTAACTTAAATGATCCGACACCAGTTTACATAAAAAATTACAGAACACCAGAAGTACATAAAACAGAAATTGACAAACAAGTAAATAAGATGCTAGACGAACAAATAATTCAACCATCAATATCTCCTTACAATTCCCCAGTATTGCTAGTCCCTAAGAAATCCACAAACAATGAAAAAAAAATGGCGTCTTGTAGTAGATTTCAGACAATTAAACAAGAAAATAATAGCAGACAAGTTCCCACTACCACGAATTGACGACATCCTTGACCAACTAGGAAGAGCTAAATATTTTTCCACGCTTGACCTGATGTCAGGATTTCATCAAATCGAAATAGATGAACAATCAAAACAATTTACAGCTTTTTCAACAAACTCAGGTCATTATGAGTTCAACAGATTACCATTCGGACTAAATATTTCACCTAACAGTTTTCAACGTATGATGACGATAGTCCTTAGTGGACTATCGCCAGAATGCGCATTTTTATATATCGATGACATAATTGTCGTCGGTTGCTCTGTAAATCACCATTTAGATAATTTGGAAAAAGTTTTTCAAAAATTAAGAAACTATAACCTAAAATTAAATCCCGCCAAATGTAGATTTTTTTGTTCAGACGTTACCTACCTAGGACATCATATCTCAGCTCAGGGTATACAACCCGACAAATCAAAATATTCTTGCATCCTAAATTATCCACAACCACAAAATGTAGACGACGTTAGGAGATTCGTTGCATTTTGTAATTACTATAGAAGATTCGTTCCCTATTTTTCCGATAAAGCAGCTCCATTAAATACCCTTCTTAAGAAAAAAGCAAATTTTAACTGGTCCGACGAATGTCAAAAATCTTTTAAAACTTTGAAAAATGAACTTCTTAGCCCCAGAATACTTCAATTCCCAGATTTTAAGAAACCATTTATTCTCAGCACAGACGCTTCAAAAATAGCTTGCGGCGCTGTATTAGAACAAGAACACAATGGTATTTCATGTAGACAAAATAAGCATAGAATTAAAACTAGAGAAATTTTTGAAAAAACATCAACACCCATAAAACCATTTGAACTCATTTCAATGGACACTGTAGGTCCAATAACGAGATCAACAAAAGGTAATCGTTACGCATTAACAGTACAATGTGAATTAACGAAATATATTATAACAGTTCCAATAGCAGATAAACAAGCTAGTTCATTAGCAAAAGCACTAGTTGAGAACCTTATTTTAATTTACGGATGCCCTAAGATAATTAAATCCGATATGGGCACCGAATATAGAAATGAAGTATTCAAACAATTATGTACCATACTATCCATAAATCAAAAATTTTCAACAGCCTACCATCCGGAAACCAAACAACGTAGTCATCGTTGTTTAAATGAATATCTTAGACAATTCATAAATGAACAACAAGATGACCGGGACTCATGGTTACCATTTTTTACATTCTTTTATAATACAACGCCACACACAGAACATAATTTCACACCATTTGAACTCGTCTTTGGTACTCAAGCAAATTATCCAACACAACTTAAAGAAGAATCCTCAATAGACCCAATTTATAATTATGAAGCATATCACAAAGAACTAAAATATAAATTACAATTAGCAGCGCAGAAAGCAAAAATTTTGTTAGACAAATCAAAAGAAAGAAGAATAGTAAAACAATCAGGAAAATCAAATCCAATCAATATCGAAATAGGAGACCAAGTATGATTAAAGAAGGAGAACCGAAGAAAATTAGAATCCGTATATTCTGGATCATTTACTATTATTGATATTCAACATCCAAACGTTACAATAAAAAACCAATTAACCAGTGAAAACCAAACAGTGCACAAGAATAGAATTATAAAATAAAAACCTAGACTAAACAACCGAGCCTAACCTCTAAAAATAGTAAAAAAAAAAAAGGTGAAAAAAAGAGGTAGGTCATAAGTCTAACCTCGTGTTAAGACGTGAGAAATTCGGAATTAAATATTAAGTAAACTAATTTAGTAATATAATTTTATGTGAATTTAACAAACTAATTTTTTTTAACCAAATCATGACAAAAATAAACAAATTCATATAAATATATATATATATATATATATATATATATATATATATATATATATATATATATATATATATATATATATATATATATATATATATATATATATATATATATATATACAAATATAGCTGAAACACCTGGAAGAGTCAACAAAAAAAATTAAAAATGGTTACATTCAAATTTCATTTTCATTACACCATTTTTCCCAAAGGGGGAAGGTGTGATGTGCATTCCTAATTATTTACGACAATAACCCAACCATAAACAAAACAAATCACAGCAAGTAATTAACTCCAAACCGAACTAAGTCCACAGACTCAAGTTACATAGAATGCAAAATGCAATTGCATCCATATGCGGCGCCCGAGCCGCGGTGCTAGAATTATTCCATTCCTCTTTCCTCCCTCTGAGTGTGCCCTACACTGACGAGCATACGAAAACGAAAGGTTTCAAATTGCACAACCGGGTAGGACCACCGAGGCATACAAAATGTCAACCTAGCAAATCAAGCACATTTTCGGGTACGGACTTTAGTTGTCTCATTCTCACCAATAGGAAAGTAGATTAAGCCAAATATTGTATCTCAACCGAAAACCATTTATAAACCCAATGACACCGAAATAAACAAGCTCTATTATCGATCAGCAGTCGACACTTTTACTGTGGTCCTTACTGGTGATAGCTCTCGAAATCACCATAGTTTGGATACCCTACGAAAGAAAGACCTTCTCCGATAACTAGAAGTAAACCTGCCACACTTGTAACGTCTGGTATATTTATTTCGAAGAGAATTTTCCACGGATTCCAATAGTATTGGATTCTGCTTAATGGCTTGCAAAATTTTTCGATCTCGGAAGGTCATGCTAGCTTTCAATTTTCGTTTCAATTCTGCTATTTTCAATTGAATTGCTTTATTTGATTGTTTTCTCCGGGTGCCAAACGCTGGCAAAGTCGGTGCTGTTTTTTCTCGTTTCTCAACATATTTTCGAGTTCCTTGATTCATTGCTCACGTGCACTACACTGTGCAAACGACTGTTCCTGTATTCTCTGTTCTAGTTTAACAAACCGTTTGTATAAATTTTGGCATTCTGAAAATATTATAATATCGTTTGTTATAATATTACTTACGTACTTTTGTGCAAGAAAACATACCTGTACTCGTGCAATTCCAGAATAATGCATCATTTTTTGGTGTACTGTAATCAAAAGATCATATTTAAGCGCTAACTCTTAGAAAATATTCCAGGGAATGAATTTCAAATGAGAGGGGTGCTTGTTACGGCTCTGTCTAACATATATTTTCATACAAATCAATAACAATTTCTCCTCTCATTCAACACCAGTAAAAAAAACTCACGCTGACTCAACGCTTATCGTAACGTTTTGCATTTCCTTTGAACTGCATGACTTGTTGATTAATTCATGCACCTCTAATTGCTTCTCGAATGATACTTCAGACGAAACTTCACCGAAATAGAGCATGGGAATAGCAGCTGTTTCTGATCTGGAAATTATGAGCATAATTATGTTTGCAAAAATAAAATGTCATGCAAATGGGTAAATGTCCTGCGATAAAACAAGACAAAAATCCGAAAAATCATTCATAATGTTATTTCTTGAAGCTAAAGTTATATTAAGACTCTTTAAATAAGTGGTGTAAACAAGAGGTCAGATCAATGCGAGAATGTGCAAGCTGAGAACCAAGGATCGATTCTTCAACTACAGCATCATCAACGTACACGAAGGGAGACCCGATGACGAAAAAGAAGCGTTCTACGCGCAGCTAGAGCAAGTGTATAATGGCTGCCCGTGAAAGTCGTCATTGGCGATGCGTGAACTTTGGGGCCTCCCGTGGTTTAGTAGTCCGAAGTACCTGCTTCCCCCGTAACGTCATCCACAAAGCCACATGGGGATCACCTGACCAACGCACAGAGAATCAAATCGACCATGTTCTAATCGACGGGAAATTCTCCTTCGACATCCGACCACTACCTAGTGCAGTATGTATGCGCTCAAACCTCTCGACGGCGTACAACACGCGTCGAATTCGGACGCCACGACCTAACATTGAGCTACTACGGGGAACCGGAGTTGCCCAGGAATACGCGCAACAGCTAAAAGCAGCCCTACCAACGGAAGTGCAGCTTGGCGCAGCTACTCTTGAGGATGGGGAGATATTCGAACCGCCATTGGTAGCACTGTAATAGTGACACTAGATACTTCTGCACCAAATTGAAAAAAGAACTGGTTTGATGGCGAATGCAAGCAGTTAGTAGAGGAGAAGAATGCAACACGGGCGAGCATGCTGCAACACCGTACGAGAGCAAATGTGGAACGGTACTTAGAAATTATGAATTTGACACGAGACCTAATCCATGTTTGTAAATAGTCGGGGAACGTAAAGTCGGGGAACGTAATAGTTGTGGGACGTAAAGAAAGATTTCGTGTGAAATTATGTCTCTTGAAACTGACACATACGCAATTTGACAAAAGATGTGTTCGGTTGAATTTATTTTCTCATCTCTTTCAACACATTCTTATGCGCTAAAGGACGCTTGCATGTGTCGGTCTCAGGAACAGAAATTTACACGAGATTTTGGTAGTGTGCAGACACGGAACAGGCGAAGCAATGGAAGCAATGTACCGTGCTAACTATACACTCAAATTCTACGTGAAGTTGAACAGCTTGCGCAAAGGCTACGTACCACAAGCCGATATGTGCAGAGACCTGGAAGGCAACATTCTCACAGGAGAGTGTGAGGTGATTGAGAGGTGGAAGCAGTACTTCTACGAGCACCTGCACGGCATTATTACAGCGAACGAAAGTGGCACGGTGGTGAACAAGCGAACAGAACAGTTCGTTCGGTCAGCTCTCTGTTGCTTTGGAAGCTTTTCACAAGTTGTTTCAAGCCCTCAGCTCTAATTTTTTCTGAATCGCGAGTGAAATCAAGTCTTGGTTTTCGGAAGTAGAAAACGTTGAGTGTTAAACAGTGCAACAACGCCATTTATTGCAATTAGCAATATTGCCACGATCGAAAAGCCATATTGTTCCACATCTATACGGCACGCACACCATCGTGTGTAGCGTGCAGTCGATTATCTGCTAACCACCACCAACCAGTATCACCAGCATCATTACCATCATCGTTCAGCTCCACGCCTAGCCGGTACACGCGGCCACTCATCGTCGCCCGTCTGCAGTAGATCAGTGATACATATAAGATAAGTTTTTTTAGTAGTATATAAGATAATTTTTTATTTCTCGCTCTTTTGAATTCATTTTAATCGTATTGTGTGTGTGAGTGTGAAGAGTGACTGAGAGTGTGTGAGTGTGTGTGCTTAGGTTTAATTTGTGTATCTGTGATTGATTGTAGATAATTACGTTAGTGGTTGAGCCAAAAGCTCCCATAAGCGAGCCATGGATGATTTATCGGAAGATGAATCATCTATGGCGCAAAATGATGGGGTAGCTCTTAAAGTTACCCGATCGCGCGCTTATCCAGATAGTTCAGCTGGTCCTTGGGTTGTCTATTTTTGGCCCAAAACGAAACCTCTCAACATTTACCAGATTTCAGACGATCTGACGAAACGATTCTCGGCCGTGACCGAGATAATTAAGGTGAGACACAATAAACTAAAAGTCGTTGTGTCAAACCTTAAACAAGCTAACGAAATTGCTGTCTCTCAATTTTTTACACTGGAATATTTAGTGTACATCCCAGCTCGAGGTATTGAGATAGAAGGTGTGGTCTCCGAAGCGAGTTTGACCCCTGAGATCCTGTTGAAGCAGGGGGTTGGTCGATTTAAGAACCCTCTGCTTCATTCAGTCAAGATACTCGATGTGCGAAAACCAGGCACAGTATCGATCACTAAGGGTGAAAAGAAATTTACCCACTCAGACTCGTTTCGTGTGACTTTTTCTGGTTCAGCTCTCCCTCAATACGTCGAGTTGGGAAAACTTCGACTACCTGTGCGGTTGTTTGTACCTCGGGTAATGATCTGGGAAAAGTGTAAGCAGATGGGACATATGACCTCCCATTGCAGCTATAAGGCACGCTGCTCTAATTGTGAGGAGAAGCACGAGGATGGCGCCTGTGCAGACAGCACACCAAAATGCGCTTTCTGCAAGGAAACTCCTCCACATGCTCTCTCATCTTGCCCGGCGTACAAACAACGCGGGGAAAAATTAGAACGCTCGCTAAAACAGCGTTCCAGGCAATCTTTCGCCGAATTGCTGAAAAAAGCCTCACCATCACCCAATGTCAATACAAATCCCTTTGCTCCTCTGTCAGATGACGAGTCTGACTTTGATTTGGCTGAAGAGGGAACATCATTCAGCTTTCCAGAAGGTGCTTCACGGAAGCGAAGACGCGTCCGCCCACGGAAAGTTGCTGAACCGGAGCCCAAAACCAGCTTGCCCAATTCAAGGAAAGGTGGAAAAAAGGAAAATCCTTGTCCACCTGGTTTTCGTAGTACTAACTACACCCAGGACTTTCCATCTCTCTCGGGGACATCCAAAACCCCTGAAGCCCCAATTTTAAGAACAGAAGCCCCCTCCTCTAGTGGACTGTTCTCATTTGATGACGTTGCCGAAGGTATCTTTAAGTACCTCGAAATTTCTGACCCTCTCAAAAGCATTGTTTTGGCAATCCTTCCAACAGTGAAGACTTTTTTGAAGCAATTGACAATTAAGTGGCCCCTCCTTGCAGCTATCATTTCCTTCGATGGATAATTTTCAAATGAGGTCGGGGATTTGATCACTGTTCTACAGTGGAATTGTCGAAGTTTGATTCCTAAATTGGAATCTTTTAAATTTTTAGCTCACACTACCGGTTGTGATGCATTCGCTCTTTGTGAAACATGGCTCTCTTCCGATATCAATCTTCCGATTCATGATTTCAATATTCGTCTTGATCATGAGGATTCGCGTGGAGGGGGAGTACTTTTGGGGATCATAAAGTGCTACTCCTTCTATAGAGTGAATTTTCCTCCTATTCCAGGTATTGAAGTTGTCGCATGTCAGGCTGTTATTAAAAATAAAAGCCTTTGCATTGCTTCCGTTTATATTCCTCCTAGAGCCTCCATTAACCGAAAACAACTCTCAGATGTTTGTTCGGTTCTTCCTGCTCCACGGTTGGTCATGGGAGATTTTAACTCTCACGGTACAGGCTGGGGAGAACTGTACGATGACAACCGGTCTTCCCTAATATATGACCTCTGTGACAACTTCAATATGACAGTACTTAACAATGGAGAAGTAACACGTTTGGCTGGTACATCCTCAGTTGGCAGTAGATTAGACCTCACACTTTGTTCGAATTCAATATCGTTGGATTGTACATGGAATGTGATTCAGGATCCCCACGGTAGTGATCATTTGCCCATAAAAATTTCGGTTGCCACCGGGTTCAATTCGTCGAAATCTGTCAACGTCATGTGTGATCTTACCCGTCACATCGATTGGACAAAGTTTAGTACAGCAGTAGATGAAGCCGTAACGACGGTAGAAAGGTTTTCACCGCTGGAAGAATATAACTTCCTCTCCAACCTGATCTTAGACAGCGCGCTTCAAGCTCAAACTCGACCAGTTCCAGGCACGTCATCTCGCAGGAAACCTCCTTCTCCATGGTGGGATCAGCAATGCACCGAGGTTTACCGTAAAAAGTCCGACGCGTTTAAAGTTTTCCGTAGACGTGGAACACCTGAGCACTTCGAAGTATACACGGCTCTCGAACGCGAACTTAAGAGCCTCATCAAGGCCAAGAAACGCGGTTACTGGCGAACATTCATGAACGGGCTATCGCGCGAAACGTCGATGAGTACTCTTTGGAACACGGCGCGAAGGTTGCGTAACCGAACTACGAACAACGAGAGCGAGGAGTACTCGGACCAATGGATCCTCAAGTTCGCACGAAAAGTTTGTCCAGATTCTGTGCCGGCACGAATCATTCCTCGCGAAAACACGAATTCGATAGATGAGATCAGCCAACCCTTTTCAATGGTAGAGCTCTCTCTCGCACTCCTTTCGTGTGGCAATACGGCTCCAGGCGCTGATAGAATCAAGTTCAACTTGCTTAAGAACCTTCCAGACGTCGCTAAGAGGCGCATGTTGAACTTGTTTAATCAGTTTCTGGAGCTTAACATTGTACCGGATGATTGGAGGCGGGTGAGAGTTATTGCCATTCAAAAACCTGGTAAGCCCGCGTCCGACCACAACTCCTATCGACCCATCGCGATGTTATCTTGTATTCGAAAGTTGTTGGAGAAAATGATCCTTTTCCGTCTGGACAAATGGGTTGAGACGAACAGCCTGCTTTCAGATACTCAATATGGTTTCCGTAGGGGTAAGGGAACGAACGACTGTCTCGCGTTGCTCTCCACGGATATTCAGTTAGCTTTTGCTTAAAAAGAGCAAATGGCTTCTGTATTCTTGGATATAAAGGGGGCTTTTGATTCAGTATCTGTTGAAGTTCTTTCAGATAAACTCCACGCTTGTGGCTTTTCACCATTAATGAATAATTTTCTGTACAATTTGCTGTCAGAGAAACATATGAGCTTCTCTCATGTAACCTCTACAGCTTCACGATTTAGCTGCTTCACGATCTCCCCCAGGGATCATGTTTAAGCCCTCTTTTATATAACTTTTATGTCAAAGGCATTGACGGTTGTCTAGGTGACAACTGTACGTTGAGACAACTTGCAGATGACGGCGTAGTGTCTGTCACGGGATCCAATGGGATCGATCTGCAAGGACCCTTGCAGGATACCTTAGACAATTTGTCTTCTTGGGCTCTAGAGCTAGGTATCGAATTCTCTACGGAGAAAACTGAGTTGGTAGTTTTTTCTAGGAAGCATCACCCTGCACAACCGAAGCTTCAAATTTGGGGTAAGCCAATAACTCATTCTATGTCATTTAAATATCTTGGGGTCTGGTTCGATTCTAAGTGCACCTGGAGATCCCATATTGAGTATGTGAAGCGAAAGTGCCAGCCAAGGATCAACTTTCTCTGCACAATTACCGGGACCTGGTGGGGAGCTCATCCACAAGATCTTTTAACGTTGTACCGGACAACGATTTTGTCGGTTATGGAATACGGTAGTTTTTGTTTTCAGTCAGCGGCTCGGTCGCACTTCATTAAACTGGAACGTATTCAGTATCGGTGTCTTCGTATCGCGTTAGGTTGCATGCACTCGACTCACACCATGAGTCTTGAAGTGCTGGCTGGCATGTTGCCACTCTCGGATCGGTTTACAGAATTATCTCTTCGGCTCCTCACCAGGTGTGAAGTTATGAACCCTCAGGTAATCGAACATTTTGAGAAGCTCCTTGAGTTGAATCCTCAAACCCGCTTCATGACCTTGTACCATTTTTACATAACACAGGATGTCGGCCCTTCGCCGAACATTTCCAATCGTGTTTGCTTCTCCGATTTCGACAATTCGGTTCATTTTGATTTATCCATGAAGCAGGAGCTTCCTGGAATCTCAGAGCATCATCGTTCTATGATTGCTCCGGTGATATTTGCTGCTAAGTTTGGCCAACTTGATTCCACTAAATCGTTCTTCACTGACGGATCTTTGATAGAGGAGTCAGCAGGCTTTGGTATATTTAATGAAATTTATAGCGCCAACCGTAAACTTCAAGCTCCTTGTTCCGTATATGTCGCTGAATTAGCGGCAATACATTTTACGCTAGAAATTGTTGCCTCACTAACACCGGATGATTTTTTTATTTTCACGGATAGTCTCAGTTCTATAGAGGCTATTCGCTCCTTGAGGCCGGTAAAGCACTCCTCGTATTTTCTCATGGAAATACAGGAGCTTCTAAGTGCTTTATCTTCGCGTAATTTTATCATCACTTTTGTATGGGTCCCATCTCATTGTTCAATTCCGGGCAATGAGAAAGCGGACTCGCTTGCAAAGGTGGGCGCTATGGAAGGCGATATTTGTGATCGACAAATCGCCTTCAACGAATTTTTTCCTATTTTTCGTCAACAGTCTCTCGTCAGCTGGCAGTATAAATGGAGTAAAGGAGATTTGGGGCGATGGCAACATTCTATCATCCCAAAGGTGTCGAAGAAATCTTGGTTTAGGGGTATGGATGTGGGACGAGACTTCATTCGTGTCATGTCTCGGCTCATGTCCAATCATTATTCTTTAAACGCTCATTTATACCGGGTTGGGCTGAGCGCAGGGTGCGAAAAATTCAAATTCAATAAGCAGAATCCCGTGAATTTATCCAACTTCCATCTCCTCATTCACCGATTCGGTGCAAAACTGAATTTCAGAAGAGCCAAAATTCGGTGATAGCAAGAACACATTCAGTCAGAATGTTTGCGATTATTGTGTTTTGTGATGCTCTCCTCTTTTTGTTTTGACTGATTGAACCGGAGATCTGTATAGAAAAATGTGTCGGTAGCATCCTGTGTGAATGAAGACATTCGGTGCGGGTCACCTTTTTGGAGGGGACCGAATGCTTGTGTTCGTTCGTTCATTGCTTTTTCTCTTTATTAGTAATTCGTGTGTTCAGCAAAGACCAAAGAATTGAATGCTGTTGTTTTTCGCACTCATTTCGGGTAGTCAATTTTTTCACACACTGGCTGAGCGACAGCAATCTCTGTGAGTGTGGACAAGGCTACCAGGACGCAGATCACGTTATTTGGTCTTGTGATGAACATCGTGGAGTCAGATCTGAGCTTTATGATTCCCTTCGGGCTCGAGGTAGACAACCCAAGGTGCCAATTCGAGATATTTTGGCTGTACGTGATTTGGAGTACATGAAACTCATTTATGTGTTTTTGACTAACATTACCATTAGATTGTAGTTAGTTTAACCTGTATGTTTAGTATAAGTTTTTTTTTTATATGTGTGTGTGTGTGTTTTCTTTTTCAAGAAATGTTCAAGTCAAAAGAAAACCATAAATTGTATAGTTTTAAGTGTTTAGATAATTTAGAATTTAAATTTAATGTGTAATGTAAACCATACTTTAAATTCCCACCCTCTTTCCCATCCGTAATTTATAATTCCTATTAACCTCGAGACGGCCGCTAGTAATCGGCTCTTTCCTCCTAACTTTAGTTTTAAGATAAATGATGTATAAAAATATGAAAATTTGGCTCTATAAAGTTAAATTGATTGAGCCTGTACAAATAAATAATTATATAAAAAAAAAAGAAAGTGGCACGGTGATAAATCTAGGAACACGCGCAGAAGATGACAGGATCCCGTCCCCAACCCTTCAGGAAGTTGAGGAGGAAATAGGTCGGTTGAAAAACAATAAAGCTGCGGGAGCTGATAAGTCCCGCCTTCAAGTTGCTCTCCTAAATTTTATACCGCCGTCTATCACCGATCGAAAGGAGTTCGAGGGGCAATACCAAGCAAGATTCATGGGTGCGCGCGTTACTACGGACCAAGTTTTCGCGATTCGGCAAGTGCTGCAGAAATGTCGCGAATATAACGTGCCCACACATCATCTTTTGATTGATTTAAAATCAGCTTATGATACAATCTATGAGACCAGCTATGGCAGATTATGCACGAATATTGATTTCCGGAAAAACTGACGCGGTTGGTCAAAGCAACGATATATCTAGGTGTGTCGTCCGAGTTTCAGGGACACCCTCGAGTCCCTTCGAATCTTGGAGAGGGTTACGGCAAGGTGATGGATTGTCGTGTTTGTTGTTTAACATTGCATTAGAGGGTGTGATTCGAAGAGCTTGGATATACACGAGTGGCACAATTTTCAGGAAGGATGTTCAACTATTTGGCTTCGCAGACGACGATAATATCGCAGCACGTAACTTTGAGACGATGACGGAGACGTACATCAGACTTAAGGCTGAAGCTTGTAGGATTGGGTTTGTGATTAATACGTTGAAAACAAAATACACGAAGGGAAGAGGCTCACGAGAAGACAATGTTAGCCTCCTACCACGAGTTCAATTCGACGGTGAAATCGAGGTAGTAGACGAATTTGTTTTTTCTGGGCTCATTGGTGACCGCCGATAACGACACCAACAGAGAGATCGATTAGATTAGATTAGATCGAACAAAGTTTGCCGAACTACAAAGTTGATCATCTACAAGACATTAATTAGACCGGTAGTTCTCTACGCCCACGTAACATGGACATTGCTAGTGGAAGACCAACGCGCCCTTAGTGACTTTGAACGAATGGTGCTGCATACGATCTACGGTGGAGTGCAGATGGAAGATGGAACGTGAAGGAGGCGAATTAACCACGAATTGCATCAGTTGCTGGGAGAACCTCCCATCGTACACATCGCTTAAATCAGCCGACTACTATGGGCTGGGCATGTCATAATAATGTCGGATGACAGCCCAGTTCAAATGATTCTCGAAAACGAACCGACGGGTATGAGAAGAAGATCGATCAAGTAGAAGGTGACCTGCAGACCCTTCACCGACAGCGAGGCTGGCGAGGTACAACCATGGACCGATTACAACGGAGACAACTTCTGTGTACAGCAAAGGCCACATCGGCCTTGGTCTGATTGGCGAGTTAAGTAAGCAACAGGGACAAATACAGGATGAAGCAACCAAAAATTGCTTGACATCTTGGCGGATAATCAGCAAACTGGATCTTTCAGTTCACAAAAGCACAGAAAGTTTAATTTTGAAGGACGTGATTGCTACTACTCGAACGATCTGAGTGACAAAGATGTCACATGATTCAGTAGATGTATTCAGTTATGATTCTATAGCTAAGAATTACAAATGTTCTTGAATGGCCTGCTTGTAGTCCGGATTGTAACCCCATTGTGGGGCATTTTGGCTTCGAAGGTTTCTGCGTATGGACGACAATTCGACGTAATAGACTTTAAGGTATGCATCCAAGGAGTGCTGGGGGCAAATTGACACTCAAACCACACAAAAAACATGTAAACTCGATGCCCATCAGAGTTTTCGAATTATCAAGCATCAAAGAGGAGCCACCGAGTGGGCTTCAAATGGTGAGTTGACAACTTCATAGGAGGATTCGACCGACCTCTGGTTTTCACAAGTACCTACCTCACGCCTCCACGAGTCATATGATCACAAACAACTACCAGCTGAAACATTGAGCCGCTGGTTAGCGTAGTCTAGACAATGTTGTCATTTTGGCATTAGCAAAGTGAGGGGGTGTGGCTTAAGATTGTGTACCTATAAATTGCACTGATGGTGGGTTCTTATCACATCACATCAAGGAGGAGCTACTAAGTACTAAAGTTTAAAATTTTCTAGAAAATCGATTTCAACACCATATATGTGAAAAGCTTCATAAAAGGAACTTGTTTTGAGGAAACTTTGCTTTGTTTTGGCTATGGACGATATGTATAAATCATAGTTCAAAATATCCATTCTTTGTTTCTTTTCTTGAAAAAAAAAAAAAAAAAATATAGGTGCAACTTTACGAATGCAACGCACTCAGAGATAACGAAAAACAATTTTCTATACAGTCAAAACTATATTTCGAATGTAAGATGTATTATCAGATTTTATGATATTGTTATCAAATAGTTTAATCTCGTTTGCACCATATAACCTCTACATTAACACGTATTGTTAACGTATGCCATATTGTCGTTGAAAGGTTTTTGTCTGCACTGCGTCAGGATTATTCACCCACTTTTTGGCATAGAGTACTGCAAACATTTTGTTCGTTATAATAGCCTTTTTTTATGATAACTCAACCTAACCGCCTGTCCGCTCACGGACACTTGAGTATGTGAATGGCGATCCTTGGCTCGAAGGATCCCAACTGATTGGCCAACTTCTCCCTGATGAGAAGTTCCACGGGAACAGGAACGAAGCGACAGCGACAGCGACAGCGACGAGAAAACTCAACTCTTGGAGCCTTGAAAAAGGCTGTTTGTTCCGGCTTTGGAGAAAGAAATGAACGCGGTTGGATAATCTTCCAAATATGACTTTATTTAGATGTTAACGGTATAACAAACCAAAAATTACTGATACTACGAACGATATGCAGCTCCTTTTTATAGTTGTCTTCTCACTTCCTTATGCACGCTGATTGGTTCACGCTATGGAGGGGCAACCACGCAGATAGGACGTGATTCGTGATGATCACGCTCAATGCTGCTGATATTGTCGTGCTCTAGCGCCAGTGGCGTAGCCAGAAAGGGTCAAAGCTTGCTTTTGGTAGTGTTTTAGTGGCACAACACATATAACATTTAGGAAGACCGATTACCCGCGGTCGACTCGGGGTTAGTAAGTGTCGTAAAGACCAAGGATGTGGTTAATAACAAAAAAAACAACAAATAAGACATTATGTTCGCATTGTGCGCGAACATTCACCCCCCGGGCGAAGAAAAGTTTGGACGAGAACAGACACATTTGGGTCGAAGGGTAGGGGTGCCAATTTAGATATGGGACGACAAAGTATTCCATTAGTGGTTTGGATATCTGCAACTCTAACAACAGAATCAGATCCCGGAAATACACTAACAATACGACCAAGCTTCCACGATTGAGGCGGAAGATTTTCTTCTTTTAACAAAACAACCATTCCTGGTTCTATGTTCCTTGATCTCTTTGTCCATTTCAATCTGGTTTGGAGGGTATTTAAATATTCCCGAGACCATCTTTTCCAGAAATTATCTCGCAGGCGTTGTACTAGTTGCAAGCGCGATAAACGGTTAATGTTTGTGTCCTCCAATGTTGGTTCTGGTATAGCAGTAAGTTCATGACCAATTAAAAAATGGCCGGGTGTTAAAGCTTCCAGCTCATTTGGGTCTGAAGAAGACGGAAATAGGGGACGTGAATTGAGAATCGCCTCAATTTGTGTTAATACGGTGTAATATTCCTCGAATGTCAAACCAGCTCCACGGAGAATCTTTTTAAGGTGGATCTTGGTACTTTTAACACCGGCTTCCCACAAACCCCCAAAGTTGGGAGCACGAGGAGGAATAAAAGTCCATCTGATTTCACGGACCTGGCAAAACTCATTCAATTTTCCATGCAACTGATCACTCTTGAACAGTAGAAACAAATCGTGCAAATCAGATTTTGCTCCAACAAAATACGTTTTTTGCACGTATTTTACAATCACATTCATGGATTCGCGGATTTCTTGTACTGTGAGATAATTTGATGTAATACGCTGAGACTTAGGGGACCTCGCATTAGTAACGAATCTACGGATGTATCCAATCACTCGTTGCAATTTTTGAAACGAACTGAAAGCAGTCATTACTGGAGGACTGTCTGGAATAACAATAGCAGCAGAAGTAGTAACTGGTTTCAACTCCGGTAGTTTATCATCAGGAATTTGCGCGGGTTCTTCATTAGTATGAGGGTTACAAGGGTCCACGGATTCAACAGGCCAAAACTTCTCCATGGACTCAGCAAGACTCTGCAAACCAACGGTGTAACAGTGCTGTTCAACTGGTGAAGAGTCAACATCTTCGATGGAACCAGCAATAACCCATCCCAAGTGAGTTTCCTGAAGGATCGGGAGATTCTCATCTATTTTATACTGTCCGGGCATTAACAGTTTAAAAAACAGTTGAATGCCTATAAGCAACTCGATTTCTCCTGGTTTATTGAAATCTGGGTCTGCTAGTGGGAGACCAGGAGGGATTTTCCAATGGTTGACATTGACGGGTACCGATGGCATTAAAGCAGCAACCTTGCTTGTAACAAGACACTGTAGCTCCCCACGAAAGTCAGAACTACACGACCTAATTTCAAGATTAACCATCTCGGAGAGAGAGGATCGCTGATCATTTGCTCCGACAACTTCAACGTTGGTAGTGAAGCGGGGCAAATTCAATGACTCAACCAACCTACTCGATACAAGATGTGCCTGAGAACCACAATCCAAAAATGCTCGGCAGGGAATTAGCCTTCTATTCACATCCAGCACCATAACCTTCGCAGTCATCAGTAGACTGTTACACAAAAGCGAAGATTGTTTCAACGAACAAGAAATTGCATTACTTGAATGTGGTTCCTGAGAGACATACTGGGAATGCGATTTGGGAACGGCTTGTGTTGATGTGGACGACGACTCTGACTGAGAAGAGGACGAACAGGTGAGTCTTGAATTGGACTGAGGCACAAACTTATCAGGGTGAAGAAGAGTATGGTGTTTACCACGACATTTAGCACAGGTATGGACAGAGGGACACTGAGACCTGAGACCTCCTACAAACGATAGGTTTACAGGCTGGGAGTTGCGAGTTGCAGAGAGGTGTACATTTCGATCCTCTCAGACTACCCTTGCTGGGCGAAACGGCACCGGGCGCTTCTAAGAAGCGCATCGTGTCGGATGCCCCTGTAGGCAAAAGAACCTACGCGAACGCGGCGGCGGGGTCAGAGGGTCCATCCTCGCGACCCGATTTAACGGGCCGCAAAGAGAGAGGCCCCGGCGCGGAGCCCAGCGCTGAAGGCGCGAATCCCAGCTCGAGGGTTGTCTCAAGCGCCGAAGGGGGCCCGAGCGGCAGGGCCCCCCATACAACAACCGCAGGTAGCACGGAAGCTACCAGGAGAACGAGGGAGGACCATGGCAATGAGGGCCAATGGAAAAAGGTCCAAAATAGAAAGAAAACAAAAAAAGAAAAGGAAAAGCGACAGGTGGCCCGCAAGCGTAACCGCGGTGAGGCCCTCATCGTCAAGACCGACGCGTCTAAGTACTCGGAGGTCTTGAAAGCGATGCGCGGGGACGCTAATTTGGCGGGCCTGGGAGCCGACGTGCGGAGTATACGCCGTACCCGCACCGGCGAGATGCTCCTGGAGCTGAGGAAGTCTACCCAGTCGAAGGGTCCGGCTTATAGAGACCTGGCAAGAAAGGCCTTAGGTGAGGGTGTGGAGACGCGGCGTTGAAAGTGGCGAAGGTGAAGGTGGGATGGTCGATATGCCCACTTAGCCTACACCAGCCGCCGAAGGCATGCTTCAGATGCCTAGAAAGCGGGCACATGTCCTGGGAATGCAAAGGCCCAGATAGGAGCAACATGTGCAGAAGGTGTGGCAGCACAAGCCACAAGGCGCGGGACTGCAAAAGTCCCCCCAAATGCTTCATGTGTGCCGGGAAACCGGACGATAAGCACGTCATGGGGGGGGCGAGGTGCCCGGCCGCCAAGGGTAAACCAACGAGCCAACCATGATGCGGGTCACACAACTAAACCTGAACCACTGTGAGGCCGCCCAGCAACTGTTGTGTCAGTCAGTTAGCGAGTCGGCATCGGATATCGCCATAGTTTCCGACCCATACCGTGTCCCAGCCGGCAACGGTAATTGGGTCACGGACAGGTCCAATATGGCGGCATTATGGACGACGGGCAAGTACCCGGTTCAGGAGGTTGTGTCTTCCACTAATGAAGGCTTCGCGGTTGTAAAAGTGAATGGAGTGTTCTTCTGCAGCTGCTACGCACCGCCAAGATGGTCGACTGAACTGTTTTCAAACATGCTCGACCGTATGACAAGTGAGCTAACTGGCCTATACCCGTTGGTAATAGCAGGTGACTTCAATGCCTGGGCGACCGAGTGGGGAAGCCGCCTTACCAACCCCAGGGGCCAGATTCTTCTGGAGGCCTTGGCTAGGCTCAACGTGGACCTAGCCAACGTGGGTACCAAGAGTACATACCACAGAAATGGAGCGGAATCGATAATCGACGTTACCTTCAGCAGTCCTGGGCTGCTCAATGACTGGAGGGTGGATGATGGCTACACCCATAGCGACCACTTGGCGGTTCGTTATTGTATCGTCCACAATACAAGGCAGCGTGCGGAAGGAGTAGCATCCACTCCATTCGCCCGCAGATGGAGGACGTCCTACTTTGATGTAGAGACTTTTAAAGAGGCGCTTGAGAGGGAACGGATTTTACGCGAAACCCAGGAACCTTGCGGCGAACGACTTGTGATGGCACTTACACGAGCGTGCGATGCGACCATGCCGAGGGAAGTCAAACCGAGGAATGGAAGATCGCCGGTGTATTGGTGGACAGAGTCGATTGCCGACCTCCGAAGAACTTGCCTCCACGCTAGACGGAGGATGCAAAGAGCGCGGTCAGACGCCGATAGAATCGAGCGCAGAGAGGTGCTTGTCGCCGCGAAGGCCGCTCTAAAGAGGAGATAAAGGCCAGCAAGCGAGCCTGCTTCGAGGGCCTGTGTCAGAGGGCCAATGCGAACCCGTGGGGTGACGCCTATCGGGTAGTAATGGCCAAAACCAGGGGATCGGCGGCTCCAACCGAGCGTTCATCAGAGCTGCTGCAGGTGATCGTTGGGGGACTCTTTCCGAGCCACGACCCGAGTCCATGGCCCCCCGCCGCCGTAGATTTGTCCCATGACCAGCGTTCCAGTATCCCAGACCTTAACGCTGTCATAGCGACGGAAGGGTGGACGGCCCCGCCGAACACCCGCGACCACGTGGGCATTGATAACAGCACAACGGGGGCCGGCGACGAGGCGACGGTGACGAATGACGAACTCATTGCGATAGCAAAGTCGCTAAAGGTGAACAAAGCGCCGGGACCTGATGGTATCCCGAACCTGGCCATCAAGACGGCTATCTTGCTGGATCCCGGAATGTTCAGGGTGGTGATGCAAAAGTGTCTGGACGAGGGCGTCTTCCCGGACGCCTGGAAAATTCAGAACCTTGTATTGCTACCAAAGACAGGGAAGCCACCAGGAGATCCATCGGCATATAGACCTATATGTCTGTTGGATACAGCGGGTAAGGTGCTCGAGAGGGTAATCCTCAACAGACTGGCAACGTACACGGAGGGTACAGGCGGTCTGTCGGACAACCAGTTTGGCTTCCGCAAAGGGAAGTCGACGGTGGATGCCATCCTGTCCGTCACCAAGACGGCTGAGGTGGCAATCCAGCGCAAGAGGCGAGGAGTACGCTACTGTGCAGTGGTCACCCTTGACGTGAGAAACGCCTTCAACAGCGCCAGTTGGGTGGCTATTGCCGACTCGCTCCAGCGCCTACAGGTTCCTGGGTACCTGTACAAGATTCTGGGAAACTACTTCCAGAATCGCGTACTGGTGTACAACACGGAGGAGGGTCAGAAACGTGTACATATCACCGCAGGCGTCCCACAAGGTTCGATCCTGGGTCCGGTGCTATGGAACACGATGTACGACGAAGTGTTAAGGCTCGAGTTCCCGAGCGGGGTGAAGATAGTCGGGTTCGCGGACGACATCACCCTGGAAATATGTGGTGAATCCATCGAGGAGGTGGAGCTGACGGCCTCACACTCCATCGGCATTGTGGAGAGATGGATGCGCTCCAAAAAGCTGGAGCTAGCTCACCATAAGACTGAGGTCACGGTTGTCAACAACCGAAAATCGGAGCAATACGCTACGATTAGTGCAGGCAACTGCACTATTGAATCGAAGAGGTCTTTGAGGTATCTTGGGGTCATGATCGACGATAAGCTGTCTTTTACCAGCCACGTCGATTACGCTTGCAAGAAAGCCTCCGTGGCTATCTCGGCATTATCCCGCATGATGTCGAATAGCTCGGCGGTGCAAGGGAGTAAGCGTAAACTCCTGGCCAGTGTCGCCCTGTCCATACTTAGGTACGGCGGGCCGGCATGGATCACCGCCTTGAACATGAAGTGCTACCTAGGTAAGCTAGAGAGTACACACAGGCTTATGTGCCTAAGAGTGGTTAGTGCATACCGAACGGTATCACGCGACGCGGTCTGTGTCCTAGCGGGGATGATGCCGATAGGCATCGTCATAAAAGAGGATGCAGAGTGCTTCGAGCAACGTGGAACAAGAGGTATTCGAAAGACCACTAGAGCCGCATCAATGGTTAAGTGGCAGAGGGAATGGAATAACTCCACCAAAGGTCGGTGGACCCACCGACTAATCCCGGAATTATCCGGGTGGGTCGGTAGGCGACACGGGGAGGTTAACTTCCACTTAACGCAGATCCTGTCAGGCCATGGGTGCTTTAGACAATATCTGCATAAATATGGGCATGCTCAGTCCTCCGCATGTACCGAGTGCGCGGGAGCAGAGGAAACCGCGGAACATGTACTCTTCACATGTCCTCGCTTCGACGGCGCGAGATCCGGCATGATGGCCGTAAGCGGTCACGACACGACTCCGGATAATTTGGTCCAGAGGATGTGCCAGGACCGGGACATCTGGGACGCGGTATGCGTAGCAGCATCCCAGATTGTCCTCGATCTCCAATTGAAATGGCGAAACGACCAAAGGCAGGTCGAAATGGCGACCTAACTACTGAAGACCTAAGTAGTTAGACATAGTGGGTGCTTAATTAGCACAAAAGCCCCCTCCCCGAAGTAATACCGAAAGGTGGTTCCGGGGAGGGAGAAAGGCTTAAGGCACGGGTGGGTTTTTAGTGGGTCGAGGAGTTGGCACCCTCATCCCCACACCCTGAGTTCTTCAGGAGTCTGGTTGCAGATTTTCCATCCCGTCTAAAAAAAAAAAAAAAAAAAAAAAAAAAAAAAAAAGACTACCCTTGCTTGGAGGTTGTTATGAATTTCGTGGGGAGCTTGTTGGTTTGAACACCGCGTGGTGAGGAAGATAATGTTTGAGTAGATTTGGAGGATCCTGAGACTCGTCTATTGGAACACAATGACCCAGACTAACATATTCATTAATAAAGTCTTGATACTGCTTTTTCAGCTCAGGGTTTTTCTGGAACCGTTGTTCCAATATGTAAAATCGACGAAGAGCAACCGAGCGGTTATTTTCCATTTGATGTACCGAATCTTTCAGTGGCAGTTGAACAATGTATCGGCCATCTTGGTCTCGACGGGTGGTCGAGCAAAAAATTTCTTCACACCGTTGTCTGAAAATAATTCATCAACTAGACCGCGTCGAGCAACAAACCGGTGAAGTGCTGCTACAAAGGCTGAAGCAGACAAGTCCGAGACTAATTCGAGGTGGATAGCCTTTGTAGTCATGCATACAAAAACACAAATATAAGCCTTCACAGGAACAGACTTTCTACCCTTTTGGCGGATGAAGATAGGGCCAGCAAAATCAAGACCAGATTTGGAGAATGGTGGAGAAGGGACTACCCGAACTTCTGGTAGGTCACCCATGAGAGGCTGCATCAATTTCGGACTGTTACGAAAACAGGTTATACAAGCTCGGATTACCTTCTTAATAACCGATCGCGCATTCAAAATCCAAAATCTTTGTCGGGTGAATGCGATCAGACCAGAAGGACCTATGTGCAACATTTCCTTGTGCATGGTTCTTACCAAAGATTCAATAATAGGATTTTTATCTGGAAGTATGATTTGGTGTTTGTTTTCGTAAGGTAACTGGGAGTGGCGTAATCTTCCACCAACTCTCAAAATGCCATCTTTCAGAATGACATTCAAACTTCCAAGACGACGCAGGGGTTCACCTGAAACAAGACGAGCAATTTCTCCAACAAAATACGTTTTTTGCACGTATTTTACAATCACATTCATGGATTCGCGCATTTCTTGTACTGTGAGATAATTTGATGTAATACGCTGAGACTTAGGGGACCTCGCATTAGTAACGAATCTACGGATGTATCCAAAAATTGCAATTTTTGAAACGAACTGAAAGCAGTCATTACTGGAGGACTGTCTGGAATAACAATAGCAGCAGAAGTAGTAACTGGTTTCAACTCCGGTAGTTTATCATCAGGAATTTGCGCGGGTTCTTCATTAGTATGAGGGTTACAAGGGTCCACGGATTCAACAGGCCAAAACTTCTCCATGGACTCAGCAAGACTCTGCAAACCAACGGTGTAACAGTGCTGTTCAACTGGTGAAGAGTCAACATCTTCGATGGAACCAGCAATAACCCATCCCAAGTGAGTTTCCTGAAGGATCGGGAGATTCTCATCTATTTTATACTGTCCGGGCATTAACAGTTTAAAAACAGTTGAATGCCTATAAGCAACTCGATTTCTCCTGGTTTATTGAAATCTGGGTCTGCTAGTGGGAGACCAGGAGGGATTTTCCAATGGTTGACATTGACGGGTACCGATGGCATTAAAGCAGCAACCTTGCTTGTAACAAGACACTGTAGCTCCCCACGAAAGTCAGAACTACACGACCTAATTTCAAGATTAACCATCTCGGAGAGAGGATCGCTGATCATTTGCTCCGACAACTTCAACGTTGGTAGTGAAGCGGGGCAAATTCAATGACTCAACCAACCTACTCGATACAAGATGTGCCTGAGAACCACAATCCAAAAATGCTCGGCAGGGAATTAGCCTTCTATTCACATCCAGCACCATAACCTTCGCAGTCATCAGTAGACTGTTACACAAAAGCGAAGATTGTTTCAACGAACAAGAAATTGCATTACTTGAATGTGGTTCCTGAGAGACATACTGGGAATGCGATTTGGGAACGGCTTGTGTTGATGTGGACGACGACTCTGACTGAGAAGAGGACGAACAGGTGAGTCTTGAATTGGACTGAGGCACAAACTTATCAGGGTGAAGAAGAGTATGGTGTTTACCACGACATTTAGCACAGGTATGGACAGAGGGACACGATCGACACATATGGCCTATCCTTAGGCAGTTAAAGCAAGCTTTGATACTCCTTACCTTGGCTTGGCGTTGAGCAAAATCCAACGACAGAAATTCTTCACACTGGAAGCTCGGATGAGCGCCGGTTCCACACAGGTTGCATGTTGATTCCTTTTTCGTCAAAGCAAAGGCCTTGACTGACGATGTATCCTTTATCCAGTTTCCAGAATCCTTGACCGGTACCGATGATTTTGGATTGACCAATGACGACTCCCATCGTTCCAAAACAGCACAACGCTTCTGGAGGAAATCAATCGTGACTTTGTACTTGGGCAACTCCTTGTGCGGTATGGATGCTTCCCACTGCAACCTCGTGACCTTGTCCAACGCACTAGCCAGCAGGTTGACAACAAACCGTTCCGAAACACCTACCATTTCCTCATTCATCATGCTGAGTCCATCGACGTGTCGGGTCACGTCATCGACTAGATCCCTCAGGTCCTTGGCGTTTTCACGGTTGAGCTTCTTCAAGTTCAAAAGGCCATTGACATGAATGTCGACAATCACCCTTTTATTCTCGAAGCGTTCTTCGAGCACATTCCATGCATGAGCATAATTATTCTCGCATAGAGTTCGAGAATCAATCATCCCTGCAGCAGCACCGACCAATGCTCTATCGAGATGGTAGAGCTTTATTGCATCAGAGTCGGCTGATGCCCGCATGATATCAAGGAACATGGCCTTGAAGCGTGGCCAGTTCTCGGGTTTTCCGTCGAAGGTAGGAATAGGTATCTTCAACGGCTGCTGCTGAACAACTATGCGAGGCGTTCGATCTTGATGATGGTTCTCAGCTACGTTCCGATGTTCCTCCTCGCTGATAGTCAACGACTGCTTCAGGGTTTCCAGCAACATACAGGCGTCAGTGTGCTGGTTTTCGAATGCTTCGTACATACGTTCTTGCTCCTCCATACCTTCCTCTTGGCAGAGAGCCATGATTTGATGGTGAAAATTGCGATAATCGTTGAAGTAGAGGTCCAACTTCCGGGAGTACACCGCCAGCATTTCCTTGGAGGGTACGACGGTGCCAGCTCCTGATGCTTCCTCTACAGCATTACGTATCCGAGTGACCTGCGCCTTCGCTTGGCCACGCAACGAAACTAAAGTCTTCATGTCTGCCATTCCGACCTTTGGTTTCTCCTTCCTTGACGGTGAATGCTCAAGAGGCATTGGAACACTCGCGCGCGAATAACTTTCGTGAGAAAAATATCGGACTTCACTAACAATTTCAGTTTGTGTTTCAAGGTACACTCGCGCGCGACTAACACTCGGTTGAAAATAATCGGACTGTTTACTTCACTTCCACTAACACTTGTCCTCTGCAAGGCACAGAATATTCAGTCTATTCTCGTCACGATACAGCAGGCTCAGGAACAGCTGTGCGACCCCTCGCACAGCAGGAAACAGGAATGAACGTGTTCGGACACGTTCAGAAATCAGCCACGGCACACACGACGCACTACAACTCGAATTCGCGAACAGGAACTTCGAAAGAAAAACACTTTTCTCCAAAAGCCACAAAAATTCAAAAAATCAACTTCGTCGGCTGTCGTATCGCTTTTTACTGGTGCTGGAATTTCTGTGCGACCTTTCGCACAGACACGAACAGGTGCGAACGTGTTCAGACACGTCCGAATCACGCAAACGGTGCTGGAGTAGATGTTCGCAATCGTTCGATCTGCGACACATCTGCTGTTGCGGCTACAACTGAGGAATGGATCTCTCAGATCCGGTTCGAAGGACCAAAAAATGTCCGCTCACGGACACTTGAGTATGTGAATGGCGATCCTTGGCTCGAAGGATCCCAACTGATTGGCCAACTTCTCCCTGATGAGAAGTTCCACGGGAACAGGAACGAAGCGACAGCGACAGCGACAGCGACGAGAAAACTCAACTCTTGGAGCCTTGAAAAAGGCTGTTTGTTCCGGCTTTGGAGAAAGAAATGAACGCGGTTGGATAATCTTCCAAATATGACTTTATTTAGATGTTAACGGTATAACAAACCAAAAATTACTGATACTACGAACGATATGCAGCTCCTTTTTATAGTTGTCTTCTCACTTCCTTATGCACGCTGATTGGTTCACGCTATGGAGGGGCAACCACGCAGATAGGACGTGATTCGTGATGATCACGCTCAATGCTGCTGATATTGTCGTGCTCTAGCGCCAGTGGCGTAGCCAGAAAGGGTCAAAGCTTGCTTTTGGTAGTGTTTTAGTGGCACAACACATATAACATTTAGGAAGACCGATTACCCGCGGTCGACTCGGGGTTAGTAAGTGTCGTAAAGACCAAGGATGTGGTTAATAACAAAAAAAACAACAAATAAGACATTATGTTCGCATTGTGCGCGAACACCGCCTATTCAGCATATTGTTATTTGGGCGTTTTTATATTTGACATATTGTTAAAACTATATAGGAATTGTTAGTTTATAGTTGTCAACTGCAAGGGTAAATGTCGTAACAATCACGAAAACGGTTGTCAACAATAGAGGGAATGGTCCAGGAATGTTTTGCGACCTGGTTTGTGATTATGCGGTTTGTGATTGTTTTAATTTAATTTAATCAAAGAATAATACTTACGTGTATTCATAGTCCATCTTCTCAATGCTTTGCATTTCCTCTGAGCTGGTTGAAATAAAGATCAACTCATGAACATTTGGCTGCATCCCAATTGACAAATCGGAGAGAACTTCTACGGCATGTAGGGTGGGAATAGCATCTGGTTTTAAACTGAAAAATTGTTAAAAAAATAAGAGAATTAAGATACAACATAAACATTTAAAAAATATACATGAAGGTGAAAGAGATTGAATGTTGACCTATTTATATTTTATTAATTGGGTTTAAAGACAAACACTCCTGGGCGTCTCTCATGCGTATTAAGTTCTTACGTTAGCACAAGCCACACAAACATTATAGAGAAACAAAAAGTAATCTACGAATTAATGGGAAGCAGATACAATCTCGAACAGTAATTATGCAGTTATAAAAGAATCCAACTTACCCTCTTTTTTTATATATGAAGGGTTTATGAAACATTCTTCAGTAAAATGAATAGAACAAATCCTTCTGGAATCCACCACCACTGATTGTTCCGATAGTCCACAAAAAAACAGCCATTGCCTTAATCTGAAAGAAGAGATAAAATTATATTTAAAATAAGCTAATTGAGCGCATTACTTCTTCTTACTTTAGCATGTCAAACTTATTGCTTTCACAATTCGCTTATTGCCTGCTCTTAGTTGTTCTAAATGCACTTCCACAGTTATTGATTGAGCTTTCGATACCAGGTATCATTTTCGCATAAGTATAATGGTGTGGCACGTACAATCTTAGTCAAGAAATTTCTCGCAACGAAAAATTGCTAGACTCAGCCATGGTGTTGCTATACAGCTGCTTCTTTGCCAACTTTTTTCTAACTAAACTGAATTCACCTTCACTTGAAATTGGTTTTGAATGTAAATATTTACTGAAGCAACACAACTGACAACATAAGAACACTCTCATGGGATTGAAGTTCAAACTAAGTTAAATGATTCTGAAGACTCTCGCGTTGTTTTTCGCCGCGGCAGCGAATAATCGCGGCATAAAACTCGCCACGATAAGATTACATGCTGGCTCATAGGAGCGCAAAGCCGACGAGATGCGTTTCTTAATCGCGTCCGTGTGTGCGCTCCCATAAGCCACCATGTAATCTCATCGCCACGAATTTTTCACCGCAATTATTCGCTGCGCTGCGGGGGAAAAACGCGGCAGTCTGCAAAATCCTTAAAATGCCAACTAAACTAAAATGCAGTCAAAGGCCGTTTTTGTTTTTGATTCAGTTCCATCGTGGATCAGGTATCAATATCGGGTTGGCTTGTTAAATGTTAAACGTTGGTTTTTATATACTTATTTGTAGCTCGGGTTTTAGTATCAGGTTAAGGATTGCAATGATAATTAGCTCACGCTGTTGGAAGTTGTTCAACTCTAGGTTCAAAAACGAAAAAGGTAAAAGTTAAAAGCATTCTCCTTGCGGTTCTTTATTGAAAATTTAGTGATTTAACTGTACTGCACAAGCCTAGCGCATTACTTCCAGCGAAGGTTCAATGTGTAGAACGGGAGATATATTTATTGTCGCTAGTTGAAATTTTCAGTGTTGAACTGCAAGCTAAATACTTTGTTCAATACTCTGTACTAATAAGGAACAAACAGGTTTAGGCTATTGAAGTGAGAAATTCTCGGACAAAAAATGGAAATTCAAAACAATAACTTTAAACAAGTAAAAGTTGAAGTGTTGAAAAATAAATTCGTTTTCTTACTTGTAACCTCACTTTAGTTGGAAATCATTGATTTGTAGTCAATCCATTCTACCTCATATATAAGTTAAAATCCTATTGTATACGAAGATCAAACTCAAATCTCTTATCATTTCTTCAAAGCTGTAGCATACGATATCCAATATAATAATGGTTTCTCACTTACCGTTTTATATCCTTAAGAAATCGATAAAGTGCAGATGTGTCGAGCTTATTATTTTTGCATATATAGCAAGTCTTCCTCATTATGAAACCTAAAATATAAAAAGTTTTTAAGCACAATATCCCTGCATATAAAAATAAAACGTTGTGCGACAAATTTCATTTTTCTTTAATTTTTTCATCTGTGTCTCGGCGAGTTTTAAGATAAAAATATATACTTTTTTTTGAACCTGCAGGAATCTTCATGAAAAGGAAATAATTGCAGAAAGTTGGAAGTTTACCACCTACAGCGATAATGCAATATTATAAAAAATTAATTCAATATTATAAGCTAGGTTATTGCCCCGAATGCTGAGGTCAAAAAAATCACCAAAATATACTTGAATCGGAAGATTAATTCCTTGTAGATATCGCTGCTGAAATTACCTGTGACCAGTTTAGCTGTTAAATAAAGATAAAATCAAAAACCACTAATTATGAAAACTTACAATCATATTAATGATTCTAACATTAATCTTTACCACCTGTTGTCTGAATTCCCGAATAGAAATGGTGATGTAAAAAATATTAGCAGACATCTTCCAAACATTAAATTTGAATGTGGGTTGTCGTATTCTAAATGTATTCAGAGTTCAAAGTAACGCCCTAGTACATAGAAATACAACATATTTAAACTTCACATTAAAAACAAACGCATTGATGATGTTAAATTTAACATCAGAACACGTCTTATAAAACTAGAATCTAAAATTACATGACAATCAAACGTTATGTATGTGTGAAATGTTGTGTACCTAAGACATCTAAACACATCTGATGACATTCTAATTGGCCGTTACCTTAGAAATAAACTTCATTCTACTGTAAAAGACTGCAGGTCTACAGCATTAGAAAACTTCTTACAACAAAAGAATGAAACGTTACAATAGAATCAAAGGTATTTGTGAAGTAAAATGTTGTATTCATAATAAGCCAGAATACATCTTGTGTCATAACAATCACACGTTGCGTTGAAATCCATGTTCTTATAGATGTAAAATTTTGTACTCATAAAATATCGGTAAATATCCGATGCGATTAGAATTAAGTGTGAATCGTATATGTTTTGGCGATATTGGTGCATATTTACTTTATGTACTTTACTCAACACCCGAATAAAAATTTACCTTAGCCTAACATGTGATTTTGATGCTTTCAGATTATTTGGTTTTAATGTTATTATCTACAACTGAAAACATCCGGAAACGATACACCGTCACGTTTTTCTACATCTGAATGCATCATACATCATCTCTTTTATTGGATAAAATCGACACTTGAAAACATATGTAAGATGTTTATTCATAACCTTTAATACATCTGAAAACATCAAAAATCCTTTGACTGTGCTGTTTTATTCAAATACATTTGAAAACATCAATATGCTTTGATATCTTAAAACATCAGAAAAACATTTTATTTGAATGTCAAAATCATGACGTTAAAGGGACATTGGATTAGAAAAAAAATGTTTGAAAATGTCTGATGTTAACATCATGTTACCTTGCCTAAATACAGCGAAAACGATCTGATCTCTAATGTTCAACGTAAGATGTACATTTGAATTTCATGTTGATGTAGACATTGAAATCAGACATCAGCCTGATGTAAATTTTTATTCGGGTTGCCTTAAATGGCTGCCTCGCTTTAGACAAATGCACAGTGTTGGCAACAAACTTAAAGGCAGTGATGCTGAATTTTGCTAGTACTGCCCTGGTACTGCTATTCTAGTATATATGGAACTTGATACACTGAAAATTTTGACCAGGTGCGTAGTAACGCGCGCACCCATGAATCTTGCTTGGTATTGCCCCTCGAACTCCTTTCGATCGGTGATAGACGGCGGTATAAAATTTAGGAGAGCAACTTGAAGGCGGGACTTATCAGCTCCTGCAGCTTTATTGTTTTTCAACCGACCTATTTCCTCCTCAACTTCCTGAAGGGTTGGGGACGGGATCCTGTCATCCTCTGCGCGTGTTCCTAGATTTATCACCGTGCCACTTTCTTTCTTTTTTTATATAATTATTTATTTGTACAGGCTCAATCGAATTAACTTTACAGAGCCAAATTTTCATATTTTTATACATCATTTATCTTAAAACTAAAGTTAGGAGGAAAGAGCCGATTACTCGCGGCCGTCTCGAGGTTAATAGGAATTATAAATTACGGATGGGAAAGAGGGTGGGAATTTAAAGTATGGTTTACATTACACATTAAATTTAAATTCTAAATTATCTAAACACTTAAAACTATACAATTTATGGTTTTCTTTTGACTTGAACATTTCTTGAAAAAGAAAAAACACACACACACATACACATATAACAAAAAAACTTATACTAAACATACAGGTTAAACTAACTACAATCTAATGGTAATGTTAGTCAAAAACACATAAATGAGTTTCATGTACTCCAAATCACGTACAGCCAAAATATTTCGAATTGGCACCTTGGGTTGTCTACCTCGAGCCCGAAGGGAATCATAAAGCTCAGATCTGACTCCACGATGTTCATCACAAGACCAAATAACGTGATCTGCGTCCTGGTAGCCTTGTCCACACTCACAGAGATTGCTGTCGCTCAGCCCAACCCGGTATAAATGAGCGTTTAAAGAATAATGATTGGACATGAGCCGAGACATGACACGAATGAAGTCTCGTCCCACATCCATACCCATAAACCAAGATTTGTTCGACACCTTTGGGATGATAGAATGTTGCCATCGCCCCAAATCTCCTTTACTCCATTTATACTGCCAGCTGACGAGAGACTGTTGACCAAAAATAGGAAAAAATTCGTTGAAGGCGATTTGTCGATCACAAATATCGCCTTCCATAGCGCCCACCTTTGCAAGCGAGTCCGCTTTCTCATTGCCCGGAATTGAACAATGAGATGGGACCCATACAAAGGTGATGATAAAATTACGCGAAGATAAAGCACTTAGAAGCTCCTGTATTTTCATGAGAAAATACGAGGATTGCTTTACCGGCCTCAAGGAGCGAATAGCCTCTATAGAACTGAGGCTATCCGTGAAAATGAAGTACTGATCCGGTGTTCTATATACGGCGACATATACGGAACAAGGAGCTTGAAGTTTACGGTTGGCGCCATAGGCGTAGCCAGAGGGGGGCAGAGGGGGGCCGTTGCCCCCCCTTACTTTTGAATATTTTTTTATAATGTTAGTGTTTGCTTCAATTTTTTATTATTTAGTGTTAATGTTTGATAGATTGCCCCTTTGCCTCAATGAGAAAGCGCGAAGTTGCATCGATTTTGTGACAAGATGTAGCAAAAAAGTGCAAAAGTGGACATCCATGAGAATTTGTTTTAAACAGTAAAGACTCAAATTTTTCTAGCATATGATATTCTAAGGGCGGGACAAAACGACTCATTTTCCAGGTTCAGAGACAGCCGTTGTTTTATCCCACCTCTAGTTTTTAAATATTATTACCTATTTATGATATGATTCATACAAACAGTGCTCTTGGAGCCAATAACAAAATGGTTTAGTGGTTTATTTGCTCCAGGATGTGGTGGTACGGCAAGCATGGCAAACCAATATTATGGATCACAATTAATTGTGATCCCCACCGCCGGACCACAAGCCCGGCGAACCCCGACATCTCACCAGGAAGCATTTTTGTTGCTTATTTTTCTGTGCTCACTCCATTACTCACGTCGCCGAAGGTAACCGAAACAATACGAAACGCATATAACAAAACAGTGCCAAAAAAAGCATCGACACAACCTTTCACAGCCGATGCTCAAAACAAACTTCTTTTTATATACTTATAATTCTTACAACCATTCCAATCCTATAGAAGCTTCTTAAAAACAATCCCACTGCGGGGTAGGTTGAAGCACGGACTAAGTCCGCCACTTCAACAGGCAAAAATGTCGTTGGTTCGAGTACCACTGTATACATGCCCTTTTCGCTCAATTTTCCAAAAAACATCTGTTACATTTCCAATCCTGCCGCACACTAGCGGAACTATCAAAACTTTCTCTTCATATCTTTCATTCTAGCCAAAAACATTGTTGTTCACTCTTGGTGCCTCATGGTGATGAGCGAACATCTCCTTCTACATCATAATCGTTACTCCTCGCACGGAGAATATATAACATAACAATTAATGTCAATAAAGACGTCATACAAATTTTGCATCTTGACAGGCAATCTGTGAAGACCCACATAGTACCTTATATTAAGATACTTAGAGGTGGACCGGAAGATTCGATGAGCTACCTCAAAGATCTTTTTCTGTTTCTATGGGAGAAAAACGGTGTTTTTGCGGTGTTGCTTTGTCAATAAATACACTGAAAATTAATTTGCGTAAATCAGCTTTCACTCGTTTCGTAAACACGGATTTTGTACGAACAAATGTCTCGTAAATTGTATGAATGTCTCGTAAATTGTATGAAACATTCTTAATGCTTGTCATCTGGTGAAATGCTATCATTACACCTCTTTGTACAGTGCACGGATTGAATTTCATGAAGATCAACCAATTGTTGTTTTTCTTCAATCGTACGGATGTTGCTACGTGTTGGTATTGCTCCTCGGGTGTGCTGGAATCACTGATTTTTTTTTCAATTACATACTGAGTCGATATAAAAGATCTGTCATCAGTCATGCAATCACCAGAGTTTCTTTTTTATTGATAACAAAATATTCGTAGTAGTTTATATTGTTTTCCTACAATGCACGAATGTTCTTTCTGTGCCAATAAATGCTTCGTCTTTTAGAGAGTTACGCGTGTGTGAGTACGAAGGTAGCTACGAAAGTAGTCCTAACTTCGATTTCGTAATAAAATCAAAATTTAATTTTCAGTGTCGGTGAGAGGATCGTGGAGGAAAAGTACATTTTCAGTAAAAACTGTGGACAAACTCGGTGGTTATCCTATACAAAAATCCAACACGACTGTAAAGTGAATATTACGATACATGACAGTACCCGCTAGATTTTACCATGGTTGCTATTTAATGTGGTGTGATTTTGAAACATGTGGAAAACCTAAGGTTTTTAAAATCCTTTTGGTTTTTTTAATTCCAGAACAAGCCTAGAATTGTTGAATCTTGTTGCCAAAATTTGACGGGTATTGCAAAATACTTAGCGTAGATAAGGTAATCCACCCATTGTTAAGACGGAGTGTCACAAAGTCAGGGCTCGATTCCTGCTCTAGCCGGTGGAACTTGAAAATGTCCCTACTCTACTGGTCCACCGAGCGTTGTGTTGTCTGTTGTATAATGTTATGTGTTCAGTGTGTGCAGTGTCCGCTGGTTGAAGACGGTGTAATTCTCTCCCTCTCATTCTCTCTCTCTCTCTAAAAAAAAATCTTGCCCCACCCTATTTGAAATCCTGGCTACGCCTATGGTTGGCGCTATAAATTTCATTAAATATACCAAAGCCTGCTGACTCCTCTATCAAAGATTCGTCAGTGAAGATCGATTTAGTGGAATCAACTTGGCCAAACTTAAGCAGCAAATATCACCGGAGCAATCATAGGAAGATGATGCTCTGGCATTCCAGGAAGCTCCTGCTTCATGGATAAATCAAAATGAACCGAATTGTCGAAATTATAGAAGCAAACACGATTGGAAATGTTCGGCGAAGGGCTGACATCCTGTGTTATGTACAAATGGTACAAGGTCATGAAGCGGGTTTGAGGATTCAACTCAAGGAGCTTCTCAAAATGTTCGATTACCTGAGGGTTCATAACTTCACACCTGGTGAGGAGCCGAAGAGATAATTCTGTAAACCGATCCGAGAGTGGCAACATGCCAACCAGCACTTCAAGACTCATGGTGTGAGTCGAGTGCATGCAACCTAACGCGATACGAAGACACCGATACTGAATACGTTCCAGTTTAATGAAGTGCGACCGAGCCGCTGACTGAAAACAAAAACTACCGTATTCCATAACCGACAAAATCGTTGTCCGGTACAACGTTAAAAGATCTTGTGGATGAGCTCCCCACCAGGTCCCGGTAATTGTGCAGAGAAAGTTGATCCTTGGCTGGCACTTTCGCTTCACATACTCAATATGGGATCTCCAGGTGCACTTAGAATCGAACCAGACCCCAAGATATTTAAATGACATAGAATGAGTTATTGGCTTACCCCAAATTTGAAGCTTCGGTTGTGCAGGGTGATGCTTCCTAGAAAAAACTACCAACTCAGTTTTCTCCGTAGAGAATTCGATACCTAGCTCTAGAGCCCAAGTAGACAAATTGTCCAAGGTAAAGGGCGATACGGTCAAAATTTGGTCAATATCAACTTGACGTATTTCTTGCAATTTTGCATTTAAAAAACCTGAACACCCCTCATTTTGAAGGTGTGTGTGTGTAGAATGTTGCGCCTATTTTGATTTTGGAATTCACTCTTCAGTTGTCAAAATGCCGTCCAAGCAAGAAGAGCAGCGTATCAAAATTTTGCTCGCGCATCGCGAAAATCCGCGCTACTCGCACGCAAAGTTGGCAAAATCGCTAAAAGTTGCCAAATCAACCGTCACAAATGTAATTAAAGTGTTTGGGGAACGTTTGTCGACAGCCAGGAAGTCTGGATCGGGGGGAAATCGAAAACCGGAAGCCGCTGAGACGACAAAGAGAGTTGCCGGTAGTTTCAAGCGAAACCCTAACCTATCTCTCCGAGATGCCGCAAATAAGCTGGGTGTATCGTCTACAACCGTGCATCGAGCCAAAAAACGAGCCGGACTATCGACTTACAAGAAGGTAGTGACTCCAAATCGCGATGATAAACAAAATACGACGGCAAAAGCGCGATCCCAGAGGCTGTACACGACGATGCTGACGAAGTTTGACTGCGTGGTAATGGACGACGAAACCTACGTCAAAGCCGACTACAAGCAGCTTCCGGGACAGGAGTTTTATACGGCAAAAGGAAGAGGAAAGGTAGCAGATATTTTCAAGCACACGAAACTGTCAAAGTTCGCAAAGAAATATCTGGTTTGGCAAGCCATCTGTACCTGTGGCTTGAAAAGCAGCATTTTCATAGCTTCCGGGACTGTCAACCAAGAAATTTACGTGAAAGAGTGTTTGAATAAACGTCTGCTGCCTTTCCTGAAGAAACACGGTTGTTCCGTACTGTTTTGGCCGGATTTGGCATCTTGCCATTACGGTAAAAAGGCCATGGAGTGGTACGCCGCCAACAACGTGCAGGTGGTTCCCAAGGACAAGAACCCTCCCAACACGCCAGAGCTCCGCCCAATTGAGAAATACTGGGCTATTGTCAAGCGGAACCTAAAGAAGACCAAAAAAACTGCTAAGGACGAGCAGCAGTTCAAGGCAAACTGGCTTTCTGCGGCGAAGAAGGTGGACAAGGTGGCTGTACAAAATCTGATGGCAGGGGTCAAGCGTAAGGCCCGGCAATTCGGATTTGGAAAAGCGGAAGCCTAACTGAATATTTTTCCTGAATTTTATACTAATTGAACATGAAAAAGAAATTTAATTTGATTTTTTAAATAAACGATTTCACCGATTTACACGCGTTTTCCCTTGACCAAATTTTGACCGTATCACCCTTTATCCTGCAAGGGTCCTTGAAGATCGATCCCATTGGATCCCGTGACAGACACTACGCCGTCATCTGCAAGTTGTCTCAACGTACAGTTGTCACCTAGGCAACCGTCAATGCCTTTGACATAAAAATTATATAAAAGAGGGCTTAAACATGATCCCTGGGGGAGACCCATGTAGCTAAATCGTGAAGCTGTAGAGGTTACATGAGAGAAGCTCATATGTTTCTCTGACAGCAAATTGTACAAACAATTGTTCATTAATGGTGAAAAGCCACAAGCGTGAACTTCAACAGATACTGAATCAAAAGCCCCCTTTATGTCCAAGAATACAGAAGCCATCTGCTCTATTTTAGCAAAAGCTAACTGAATTTCTATGGAAAGTAACGCGAGACAGTCGTTCGTTCCCTTACCCCTACGGAAACCATATTGAGTATCTGAAAGCAGGTTGTTTGTCTCAACCCATTTGTCCAGACGGAAGAGGATCATTTTCTCCAACAACTTTCGAATACAGGATAACATCGCGATGAGTCGATAGGAGTTGTGGTCGGACGCGGGCTTACCAGGTTTTTGAATGGCAATAACTCTCACCCGTCTCCAATCATCCGGTACAATGTTAAGTTCCAGAAACTGACTAAACAAGTTCGAAGTGCGCCTCTTAGCGACGTCTGGGAGGTTCTTAAGCAAGTTGAACTTGATCCTATCAGTCCCTGGAGCCGTATTGCCACACGAAAGGAGTGCGAGAGAGAGCTCTACCATTGAAAAGGGTTGGCTGATCTCATCTATCGGATTGCTGGCGTGTTTTCTGGACAAACTTTTCGCGCGAACTTGAGGATCCATTGGTCCGAGTACTCCTCGCTCTCGTTGTTCGTAGTTCGGTTACGCAACCTTCTCGCCGTGTTCCAAAGAGTACTCATCGACGTTTCGCGCGATAGCCCGTTCACGAATGTTCGCCAGTAACCGCGTTTCTTGGCCTTGATGAGGCTCTTAAGTTCGCGTTCGAGAGCCGTGTATACTTCGAAGTGCTCAGGTGTTCCACGTCTACGGAAAACTTTAAACGCGTCGGACTTTTTACGGTAAACCTCGGTGCATTGCTGATCCCACCATGGAGAAGGATGTTTCCTGCGAGATGACGTGCCTGGAACTGGTCGAGTTTGAGCTTGAAGCGCGCTGTCTAAGATCAGGTTGGAGAGGAAGTTATATTCTTCCAGCGGTGAAAACCTTTCTACCGTCGTTACGGCTTCATCTACTGCTGTCCTAAACTTTGTCCAATCGATGTGACGGGTAAGATCAAACGTGACGTTGACAGATTTCGACGAATTGAACCCGGTGGCAACCGAAATTTTTATGGGCAAATTATCACTACCGTGGGGATGCTGAATCACATTTCATGTGCAATCCAACGATAATGAATTCGAATAAAGTGTGAGGTCTAATCTACTGCCAACTGAGGATGTACCAGCCAATCGTGTTACTTCTCCATTGTTAAGTACTGTCATATTGAAGTTGTCACAGAGGTCATATATTAGGGAAGACCGGTTGTCATCGTACAGTTCTCTCCAAAGCGGGACCGTGAGAGTTAAAATCTCCCATGATCAACCGTGGAGCAGGAAGAACCGAACAAACATCTGAGAGTTGTTTTCGGTTAATGGAGGCTCTAGGAGGAATATAAACGGAAGCAATGCAAAGGCTTTTATTTTTAATAACAGCCTGACATGCGACAACTTCAATTCCTGGAATAGGAGGAAAATTCACTCTATAGAAGGAGTAGCACTTTTTGATCCCCAAAAGTACTCCTCCTGCACGCGAATCCTCACGATCAAGACGAATAATATTGAAATCATGCATCGGAAGATTGATTTCGGAAGAGAGCCATGTTTCACAAAGAGCAAATGCATCACAACCGGTAGTGTGAGCTAAAAATTTAAAAGATTCCAATTTAGGAATCAAACTTCGACAATTCCACTGTAGGACAGTGTACAAATCCCCGACCTCATTTGGAAAATTATCCATCGAAGGAAATGATAGCTGCAAGGAGGGCCACTTAATTGTCAATTGCTTCAAAAAAGTCTTCACTGTTGGAAGCGTTGCCAAAACAATGCTTTTGAGAGGGTCAGAAATTTCGAGGTACTTAAAGATACCTTCGGCAACGTCATCAAATGAGAACAGCCCACTAGAGGAGGGGGCTTCTGTTCTTAAAATTGGGGCTTTGGATGTCCCCGAGAGAGATGGAAAGTCCTGGGTGTAGTTAGTACTACGAAAACCAGGTGGACTAGGATTTTCCTTTTTTCCACCTTTCCTTGAATTGGGCAAGCTGGTTTTGGGCTCCGGTTCAGCAACTTTCCGTGGGCGGACGCGTCTTCGCTTCCGTGAAGCACCTTCTGGAAAGCTGAATGATGTTCCCTCTTCAGCCAAATCAAAGTCAGACTCGTCATCTGACAGAGGAGCAAAGGGATTTGTATTGACATTGGGTGATGGTGAGGCTTTTTTCAGCATTTCGGCGAAAGATTGCCTGGAACGCTGTTTTAGCGAGCGTTCTAATTTTTCCCCGCGTTGTTTGTACGCCGGGCAAGATGAGAGAGCATGTGGAGGAGTTTCCTTGCAGAAAGCGCATTTTGGTGTGCTGTCTGCACAGGCGCCATCCTCGTGCTTCTCCTCACAATTAGAGCAGCGTGCCTTATTGCTGCAATGGGAGGTCATATGTCCCATCTGCTTACACTTTTCCCAGATCATTACCCGAGGTACAAACAACCGCACAGGTAGTCGAAGTTTTCCCAATTCGACGTATTGAGGGAGAGCTGAACCAGAAAAAGTCACACGAAACTAGTCTGAGGGGGTAAATTTCTTTTCACCCTTAGTGATCGATACTGTGCCTAGTTTTCGCACATCGAGTATCTTGACTGAATGAAGCAGAGGGTTCTTAAATCCCCTGCTTCAACAGGACCTCAGGGGTTAAACTCGCTTCAGAGACCACACCTTCTATCTCAATACTTCAAGCTGGGATGTACACTAAATATTCCAGTGTAAAAAATTGAGAGACAGCAATTTCGTTAGCTTGTTTAAGGTTTGACACAACGACTTTTAGTTTATTGTGTCTCACCTTAATTATCTCGGTCACGGCCGAGAATCGTTTCGTCAGATCGTTTGAAATGTGGTAAATGTTGAGAGGTTTCGTTTTGGGCCAAAAATAGACAACCCAATGACCAGCTGAGCTATCTGGATAAGCGCGCGATCGGGTAACTTTAAGAGCTACCCCATCATTTTGCGCCATAGATGATTTATCTTCCGATAAATCATCTATGGCTCGCTTATGGGAGCTTATGGCTCAACCACTAACGTAATTATCTACAATCAATCACAGATACACAAATTAAACCTAAGCACACACACTCACACACTCTCAGTCACTCTTCACACTCACACACACAATACGATTAAAATGAATTCAAAAGAGCGAGAAATAAAAAATTATCTTATATACTACTAAAAAAACTTATCTTATATGTATCACTGATCTACTGCAGACGGGCGACGATGAGTGGCCGCGTGTACCTGCTAGGCGTGGAGCTGAACAATGATGGTAATGATGCTGGTGATACTGGTTGGTGGTGGTTAGCAGATGATCGACTGCACGCTACACACGATGGCCTGCTGGTGTGCGTGCCGTATAGATGTGGAACAATATGGCTTTTCGATCGTGGCAATATTGCTAATTGCAATAAATGGCGTTGTTGCAGTGTTTAACACTCAACGTTTTCTACTTCCGAAAACCAAGACTTGGTTTCACTCGCGATTCAGAAAAAATTAGAGCTGAGGGCTTGAAACAACTTGTGAAAAGCTTCCAAAGCAACGGAGAGCTGACCGAACGAACTGTTCTGTTCGCTTGTTCACCACCGTGCCACTTTCGTTCGCTGTAATAATGCCGTTCAGGTGCTCGTAGAAGTACTGCTTCCACCTCTCAATCACCTCACACTCTCCTGTGAGAATGTTGCCTTCCAGGTCTCTGTACATATCGGCTTGTGGTACGTAGCCTTTGCGCAAGCTGTTCAACTTCACGTAGAATTTGAGTGTATAGTTAGCACGGTACATTGCTTTCATTGCTTCGCCTGTTCCGTGTCTGCACACTACCAAAATCTCGTGTAAATTTCTGTTCCTGAGACCGACACATGCAAGAGTCCTTTAGCGCATAAGAATGTGTTGAAAGAGATGAGAAAATAAATTCAACCGAACACATCTTTTGTCAAATTGCGTATGTGTCAGTTTCAAGAGACATAATTTCACACGAAATCTTTCTTTATGTCCCTACGTTCCCCGACTATTTACAAACATGGATTAGGTCTCGTGTAAAATTCATAATTTCTAAGTACCGTTCCACATTTGCTCTCGTACGGTGTTGCAGCATGCTCGCCCGTGTTGCATTCTTCTCCTCTACTAACTGCTTGCATTCGCCATCAAACCAGTTCTTTTTTCGATTTGGTGCAGAAGTATCTAGTGTCACTATTACAGTGCTACCAATGGCGGTTCGAATATCTCCCCATCTTCAAGAGTAGCTGCGCCAAGCTGCACTTCCGTTGATAGGGCTGCTTTTAGCTGTTGCGCGTATTCCTGGGCAACTCCGGTTCCCCGTAGTAGCTCAATGTAAGGTCGTGGCGTCCGAATTCGACGCGTGTTGTACGCCGTCGAGAGGTTTGAGCGCATACATACTGCACTAGGTAGTGGTCGGATGTCGAAGGAGAATTTCCCGTCGATTAGAACATGGTCGATTTGATTCTCTGTGCGTTGGTCAGGTGATCCTCATGTGGCTTTGTGGATGACGTTACGGGGGAAGCAGGTGCTTCGGACTACTAAACCACGGGAGGCCCCAAAGTTCACGCATCGCCAATGACGAATTTCACGGGCAGCCATTATACACTTGCTCTAGCTGCGCGTAGAACGCTTCTTTTTCGTCATCGGGTCTCCCTTCGTGTACGTCGATGATGCTGTAGTTGAAGAATCGACCCTTGGTTCTCAGCTTGCACATTCTCGCATTGATCTGACCTCTTGTTTACACCACTTATTTAAAGAGTCTTAATATAACTTTAGCTTCAAGAAATAACATTATGAATGATTTTTCGGATTTTTGTCTTGTTTTATCGCAGGACATTTACCCATTTGCATGACATTTTATTTTTGCAAACATAATTATGCTCATAATTTCCAGATTAGAAACAGCTGCTATTCCCATGCTCTATTCTGGTGAAGTTTCGTCTGAAGTATCATTCGAGAAGCAATTAGAGGTGCATGAATTAATCAACAAGTCATGCAGTTCAAAGGAAATGCAAAACGTTACGATAAGCGTTGAGTCAGCGTGAGTTTTTTTTACTGGTGTTGAATGAAAGGAGAAATTGTTATTGATTTGTATGAAAATATATGTTAGACAGAGCCGTAACAAGCACCCCTCTCATTTGAAATTCATTCCCTGGAATATTTTCTAAGAGTTAGCGCTTAAATATGATCTTTTGATTACAGTTCACCAAAAAATGATGCATTATTTTGGAATTGCACGAGTACGTATAAGTAATATTATAACAAACGACCCGAATAAAAATTTACATCAGGTTGATGTCTGATTTCAATGTCTACATCAACATGAAATTCAAATGTACATCTTACGTTGAACATTAGAAATCAGATCGTTTTCGCTGTATTTAGGCAAGGTAACATGATGTTAACATCAGACATTTTCAAACAATTTTTTTCTAATCCAATGTCCCTTTAACGTCATGATTTTGACATTCAAACAAAATGTTTTTCTGATGTTTTAAGATATCAAAGCATATTGATGTTTTCAAATGTATTTGAATAAAACAGCACAGTCAAAGGATTTTTGATGTTTTCAGATGTATTAAAGGTTATGAATAAATATCTTACATATGTTTTCAAGTGTCGATTTTATCCAATAAAAGAGATGATGTATGATGCATTCAGATGTAGAAAAACGTGACGGTGTATCGTTTCCGGATGTTTTCAGTTGTAGATAATAACATTAAAACCAAATAATCTGAAAGCATCAAAATCACATGTTAGGCTAAGGTAAATTTTAATTCGGGTGTTGAGTAAAGTACATAAAGTAAATATGCACCAATATCGCCAAAACATATACGATTCACACTTAATTCTAATCGCATCGGATATTTACCGATATTTTATGAGTACAAAATTTTACATCTATAAGAATATGGATTTCAACGCAACGTGTGATTGTCATGACACAAGATGTATTCTGGCTTATTATGAATACAACATTTTACTTCACGAAGACCTTTGATTCTATTGTAACGTTTCATTCTTATGTTGTAAGAAGTTTTCTAATGCTGTAGACCTGCAGTCTTTTACAGTAGAATGAAGTTTATTTCTAAGGTAACGGCCAATTATAATATCATCAGATGTGTTTAGATGTCTTAGGTACACAACATTTCACACATATATAACGTTTGATTGTCATGTAATTTTAGATTCTAGTTTTATAAGACGTGTTCTGATGTTAAATTTAACATCATCAATACGTTTGTTTTTAATGTGAAGTTAAAATATGTTGTATTTATATGTACTAGGGCGTTACTTTGAACTCTGAATACATTTAGAATACGACAACCCACATTCAAATTTAATGTTTGGAAGATGTCTGCTAATATTTTTTACATCACAATTTCTATTCGGGGATAACATAATATTTTCAGAATGCCAAAATTTATACAAACGGTTTGTTAAACTAGAACAGAGAATACAGGAACAGTCGTTTGCACAGTGTAGTGCACGTGAGCAATGAATCAAGGAACTCGAAAATATGTTGAGAAACGAGAAAAAACAGCACCGACTTTGCCAGCGTTTGGCACCCGGAGAAAACAATCAAATAAAGCAATTCAATTGAAAATAGCAGAATTGAAACGAAAATTGAAAGCTAGCATGACCTGCCGAGATCGAAAAATTTTGCAAGCCATTAAGCAGAATCCAATACTATTGGAATCCGTGGAAAATTCTCTTTGAAATAAATATACCAGACGTTACAAGCATACTTGTCGCATGGCCACCATACAAAAGATAACATCAACAGCCGGTTATAAAAACTTGAGAGAAGTTGGACCAATTATTTTACCACATCCGAAGACAGTTGATCATTGGTACAAGGATGTGAGTATTAATCCAGGGTTCAACATGAGTATTCTCAATAAAATTGAAGAGGAGTCAAAATGTCTGATAAAGAAAGAGTAGTTTGTTTTTTAATAGATGGCATGACTCTAAAAGCAAAAATTACTTTCCATGCAGCTAGCGACCGAATTCATGGCTTCCCGGATGATGGTCGGTATTCAAACCGAGAAGATAACAATCCTGATAGCCTAGCCACAGAAGGAATTGTGTTGATGATAAGAAGTGTCTATACGCAATACAAGCAAGTAATAGGATACTTTCTTGCAAACGCAACCCTGGGCTATGTGCGACAGAAGGAAATTATCGAGGAAGCCATACATCATATTCAGAAAATTGGACTTCAGCCGGTAGCGCTTATAATGGACTAACATCCCACAAACACTAAAATGGCGGAGAAGTGGGGTATTTGCCCTGAAAAACCGTTTTTGACATTGGCGAATCACGGATAACTTTATTTTTTGACTCCCCACATCTAATGAAATCGTTCAGGAACAGTTTGTGTTTGCGA
>JASCZW010009979.1:0-39244 GCA_034211315.2 Aedes japonicus | reverse complement strand
GGCCGAAAGGGCACTACTTTCGGTGGCATTCTTCATGCCAGCCAGTCATCTGTTTGTTTTTGAATGAATAATCAGTATCTGGTTTGCTCATGGTATATCACTATTTGCAATATCTATGATCAGTTAATTGTCTGACTGCTCGAAATGAACAAATTTCTGTTTTATTATTCGAGAGACTAATTGCCTGCTGCAGGTAATAGTATCATTATAAGGATACGGAATAATCATCTCTGCCCATTAGACCGTCTGTCACTTCATTAGCGTTTTTCACAATGGGGGAAGAACGTTCGAGTCAATTGTTCAGGCACGATTTGACAGACCAACTTATCTGGGCAACTTGACTCCGTATATACTCTGTTGCCATACATATATAAAAACTTCATCTTCCTTCAAGGATATTGACTGATCAGATCTTGCTGTAGATGTAAGCCGAAACACAACGGATTGAAAATTGTATCCGTTATATTCTACTTACATTACGCCTTGAATAATTTCAATATCAATCAATACTTGAGGCCCAAGGCTATTCAAATGCACATGGTGTTGATATCTAATATTTATCTCTATGTACATAATGAGTCACGGGTACTAATATGTGTCACAACAGCTGTTCATATCGCCTGTACGTGTGTTCCTGATATCGGCAATGAAGCCTGTCCTACTTCAAGGTGGTCTGCTGAATTGGAAGGAAAATATGAGGCGCTTACGTTAGTCAGTGCCGAAAGCCAAGATCTCCAGTGGAGGCTGCAAATTTCCCTGTTTGTGCAGCTGCACTGATGTGATGAGCCATAGGCGTACCATATAGTCTTCATGCCGATGAAGGACATATCGCTGGACAATGGTGTGACGAGCATCTGGGCTATGAGGCAGTGCCAGATCTCCATGAAAACTACGGGCTTCGAGAAGTACTTCAGTTCGACTGAGATGACATTGACTCCAGTCAGCTGGTTGATGTCTGGAACTTCCCGGGGGTATTATGACGATAAAACACTTGAATCTTTAATCTAACATTTGCAACAAAATCTGGTCTCGGTATGCGGGTCGGCTGGCCTCAAGAGCTGTGCTCATCGCCCTGCCCCACAAGGCTCTCGATGGCTCTCGAGATAGCCCTGGTAAAAGCCCATTCATTGTCCGCACCGTGTCATTCCAGGGAAAACACGCAAAGTAAGGGGGAGGGGTGCTCAGAAAAGAAGATGGCTGTACTCTGGAAGAACCACAAAACGTGACAAGGGGGAGGGTTTCCAGTCACCTCTGCGCACGCACCACGAACGTTCCCTGAAGATTATCGGATTCAGCATGGTTTGAATGACTCGATCGGAGAAGCCATTCTCGCTGAGGTGATCGAGCACAGATGCTAACTGAGAGACATTATACACTGCCCATCTGGCGTGACAGTGTCGAGGTACTGCATGTACTAGTCAAACAGCCTCTAGCATTTAGTCCAGTTGAGTGCCTCCATCAAGTGTCGATGTTCAACTCTGGCATTGTCACGGACGATGGATTTGTTCTGATTAGGGTCAAGGCTCAGGTCATTAGCATCGTTCATTTCACTTTACACGCTTCACCCCACACACACTAGTTCGTCCAAAGAGACTGAAATCAGCTCATGGATTCAACAAGGTTCACTTCATTCACCGAAATCTGGAGGATTCGCGGGAATACTGAAATCCGATATCTTCAGCGGCTTCGTTACAATTTGCCTGGGGATTACAGATTGTAACATCGCCCATTTCATCGAGCACTCGAGCGCCGATTGAATTGTAGCATTATCGTCATGATCGTTGCTGGTTTCCTTCTAGCTACAAATGTCGGAGGGCGGCGAGAAACGCACGTCGTCAAGTGTTCGCTACATTTCAGGTACGTTTGTAACAAGGCATGATTAATGGGGAACCATTTTCCGCTCTGTGGGGTAATTTATCTACGCCCAATACCTTTTTTTTAGGTGGAGCAGGTGTTCACACGTTCAACCGTCACATGAAGTTGCCTTGGTTTGATTTGCCGACATCGGAGCATTGAATACAGCCATGGACGGTTTTTGCCAGTTTCGGGCGTATACAAAATCGCCCGAACTCCCGCACCAGCTAGACCGGCGCGAAGCACATGATACGATAATGCAGCATGGTCTGCGTAGTGAACTGATGATTCTTTACTGTGTCACCGATGTTTTCATCGCTGAAACGCCATGACAGCAATGGGCCGCCAACCGAAGTATGCTCATCCACGGGATGGAGAGGCGTTGAGTCGAGAAGGATTTGACTTGACGTTACGTTCGTTGACTTTGCTCAAAACCATGCTGCAGACTGGCAAGCTGTAGATATTGCGTCGCCTGCGCATGCGTTTCAGACACCAACGTGTCTCTGACGCTTCCAGAGACAGCTGAATTTGTCTGAGCATCTGCTGTGACAGCCACAGGTCGAGATGATTTAACCAGGGTTGAAGTGCCTGACATTACACCGCAGACGTCAAGGATTGCAGCGCGATGGATTGCTCGTTAACGAGCACTTCTGCTTGAGGCCTGCCTACCATTTGACTGAAGACGGTCCGCGCCACCTGCGTCATCTTCAGTAGAGATGGTACACCACGAGATAGAATATCCGGATTGTCAAGACAAGGAACGAAGGTGTTGTTTGTCATTATCGGTTGCCAACGTGAAGGTGATGATGTTACCAGTGTTGAATACCAGAATCAGTCCAGTGTTCATGATTGAGCGGAATCAGCTCACAGTCTTAGCAACTTATCGTAGAGATGGCCAGCCAGGCAGAAGATAATTTAGCCGAGGATGGTCATTACTTTGTTTCAAGTTGGTCGAGGTGGGCGACTTGATTTTGAAGCACGAAGGGCATATCGAGTGTCACTGTACAGAGAATGCACGGCTGTATGTTTTTCGATGCCGCAAAATGATGAAGGGAACAAGGGTCGCAGTTGGATTAGGTTCCTCAACTCCATCGTGGTATCACTGTCAGCCTAATTGCACTCAAATTTTCCGGAAAATTTGTCATCGACATGATTATGGCTCCGTCCTACGAGTTCCCGTTTCCAGAGATTTTTATCTTAGGCACCACAATCGAGATCGAAATGGGTCCTGAAATCACAGACGCTTGGCTAAATAACAGAAGACTTCACGTTGGAACCTGACTCTGGAAGAATTGACTGTGGTTCTGCCGATCCCTGCGGTCTGGATTGTCGAGCTGAACCGATCTCCTCTCCTGGGAAACAGAGGTACCGGGCGGAATTTGCCGTAGATCAGCTGAAAATATGTCTACTCGAAGAAGGAATCTCATCTCAGCAAAGTTGAAGATCAATATAGCCAGTACGCCCTCTTCTATGGTATATCTGACATTATGTCGTCAATAGAAAACTTCACTTAGTACTATATGGCCGGTTGATGGATCCGTCAGTTTCAGCAGTTTTCAGGCATTTGCGGCGAGGTATGTTCCAGCAAACACGCACAGCTAAAGATGTGGCGGAGCTTTTATTGTCTCTCCAAATAATCAAGACATGCGTAAATTTTTCAATGTCGTCATCACTGATATTTTCGTAGTTCCAGTTTAGCAATTATTGAATGAATACCTGCATGAGAAGACAATGACACGAAGCTGCATTGAGGGGTTCCAGATGACAGCTTGACGTCAAAATTACGTAGTTTGTTGTGTATTGTTAGCTTAATAATGAGGATGAGGATAAGGAGAATGGCGTGAGAGAATCCACTCGTCATCGTTCACCTTCATTTGCCGAGATATTCCGCGATGAACTCGGTACTAGTTTAGCGTTGATTGGCATCTAGATCTTTCCAATGTCAGAAATTTTCATTAAAATGTACGGGATTCCCATCATTTCGATTGTTGCTCTTTCGCGTTATCGAAAAGGTCCGAATCGAGCGGTCCGATCAAACACGCCTTCATTGTGTTGACTTCATGAATAAATACTTGGTATGGTACGCCTTCCAGGGCTCCTGTGTTCAGTCAGCACGTCTATCGTTCATGGAGGCACATTGCCGGTCGAGGAAGGTCGGTGGATTTCGAGATCTTCCAAATAATCCACTTGCATATCGGAGGCCACCAAATTATTTCCGTCATCAAAGAAAATGGGTCTGATGACGCATCAATACACTTGTACCATGGAACACAAGTAAGGTACAAACACATTAGGCAGATTCAACCGCTATGTCATCTTGTTGCTGCTCAATGTCACTCTGCGTATTGAGTGCCCTTCAGAACGAAACGAAACTGAGAGCGAACTGAGCACACTGACTGCCTACATTTTCACTGACCGGATCCCATCTCATTCGAGATCTCCACGGCTTACCAGTAATGCCATTGCTGTGATCCGCCACGTTGCAGGCTCGCGCAAGGCGTTTCCACGCGATCGCAGCGGTTGCAGAACGATCAGATGTTCGGTCATAGACTGTATTAGTCGTCTGTTTGAGGCAAGCATTGCCTGAGGACCGCGAAGCATCGATTTGAGCGATGACGACAGGCCTTGTTAATTGAGGCCGCGGTCAGCACCTGAGGGCGCATCACGCCTGTAGCGCCTGGCGGGTTCTGCAGTCGCCGGAAGACTGTTATGAATTTGTCTATCCAGGCGTGCTGGGTCGAACGACGATGCTGGCCGCAGACTTTGCCAGCACTTCTCTCGAGCATAGAACTTGAGATACCAGCGAAAGGCAGCTAGCACAACTGCTTGTTACGACTGGGTACTTCTCCTTCACGAGATTCCAACTTTATTACTGAAGATCGGATACAGGTTCCGCGTAAGGTCCAGCTGAGTTACCCGATGGCGCGGTTATGAATGAGCTTGTAGATTTCTTCGTATCTGGTAAGATATCTCTACCACCAGATCCGAAGAAATCTACAAACCATTCACTAGCCACGCCAGCATTCAGAGTAACTCAAGCAGTTGCCCTTTGCGGAGAACCTCAACATCCAGTCTTCCAGTGTAAGAAGTTCAAGAATATGAAAGTAGAGGAGCGGAGAAATGCAGTCGTAGCAAAGCGGTTGTGCTTCTAACTGCCTTTCGCGAGGCCACATGTCCAAATTCTGCTCGAGAAGTTGCTGTAAAGTCTGCGGCCAACGTCATCATTCATTGCTGCACGTAAGTTCAAACAAATTCACTAACAATTCTTCCGATTCGCAACCGAACAAGCGACCGCAGAACCCACCAAACATACAAACGTCATTGTCAGCACCCTCAGAATTACAACCCGCAACCTCAAGTACTCACACTCCTCAGCAAACCTATCATCCTTCCACGAGCCAATCCTTTCCATCAATCGCTTCCACCAGTTCTCAAAACATGCCACTCTCAAACAGACAACCTAGCTAGTCCCAGTGTTGTACTTTCTGTAACCGAAACATCACAATCCGTTCTACTAGCCACTGCGGTCGTGATTCTTGAAGACATAAGTGGAAACTTTACTCTTGCACGAGCTCTGCTTGATAGCGGATCACAGCTATGCTTCATTACTGAGAGCCTCTCTCAAAAGCTTAAATTTAAGAGATCTCGGGAGATGCTGTCGATAAGTGGGATCGGTCAGGCGACGAAGAAATGTAAACAGTCAGTTATTGCTCGAATTCGCTCTCGAGTTTCACGTTTCGTTCAGGAAGAGACTTTTATGTATTGCCGCAAGTGACATTGAATTTGCCAGCAACAAAGGTCAACACTAGCAGTTTGAATCTGCCTAATGACATTGTACTTGCGGACCCGATGTTCCATGAGCCTAGTGCTGTTGATATGATCATCGGGGCCAGTCTTTTCTTTGACTTGTTATCGACGGAGAGCATGAAACTTGGTGAAGATGGTCCGGTTATGCAGAATACATCCTTAGGGTGGATTATTTGTGGAAAGATCTCCGAAATTACCGACCTTCCTCGACCAGCAGTAGCTTATTTGTCCATGGAACGTATAGATACATTGCTGACGAGATTTTGGGAACTGGAAGAATGCCATACCAGAAATGTTTATTCGCTAGAGGAGTCAGCTTGTGAGAACGTGTTTGATCGGACCACTGTTCGGGATAGCACCGGTAGATTCATTGTAACTTTACCAAAGAAAAACAGCTAATCGAACAATTAGGAGAATCCCGTACGACAGCTCAAAGAAGATTCCTGGCATTGGAAAGACGTCTAGATGCCAATCAAACACTTAAGCAAATGTACACCGAGTTCATCGCGGAGTATCTTCGGCTGGGACATATGAAGGAGGTGAACGATGACGAATTGGATTCCTCTCACACGCCATTACTATATCCCTCATCACTGCATTATTAAGCCTAACAGTACTACAACTAAACTACGTGTAGTTTTTGACGCGTCGTGTCAAACATCATCTGGGATTTCCTCAATGAAGCATTGATGGTTGGACCTACCGTGCAGGACGACCTAAATTCAATAGTACTTCGCTTCAGGCTACGAAAATATGCAGTGGTGGCAGACATTGAAAAAATGTACCGCATGGTCTTGTTGTGCTCTGCGGATCAAAATCTGCATTTGATTATTTGGAGAGACAATAAAGAAGCTCCACTACGCATCTTTAAGCTCTGTACGGTGACATACGGGACAGCTTCTGCTCCGTACCTCGCTACCAAATGCCTGAAAAGGCTTGCTGAACTAGACGGATCCATCTTTCCAGCCGCTGCCAAGGTACTAAGTGAAGATTTCTATGTTGACGACATGATGTCCGGAGTAGATACCATAGAAGAGGGCATGCAGCTTTGTAATGATCTTCAACGCTTGCTTCAAGGTGGAGGTTTCACTCTTCGGAAATGGAACACCAATTGTCCAGCAATCCTGCAACAAATTCCACCCGAATACAAAGATGATCGTACCATATTCGAGTTGGATGGTTCCAGCTCAACAATCCAAACCCTGGGACTCAGCTGGGAACCACGGTCAGATAACTTCAAATTCAAGGTTCCAACGTGGAATCTTTCTGTTATTTGTAAACGATCTGTGATTTCCGATTTAGCCCGCATTTTCGATCCGATTGGCCTAATTGGACCAATCGTTATATCAGCACGAATTTTCGTCCAGAATCTCTGGAAGCAGAAGGTTTCATGGGACGAACCACTAATCGAAAATGATCAGTCCCAGTGGCAAATTTTCCGGAAGGATTTGGTGCAATTAGACAAGCTGACAGTACCACGATGGGTTGAATTTCAATCCAACTGCATTGCTGTTCAGCTACATGGGTTTTGCGACGCATCGAAGGCGGCATACGGTGCGTGCATTTATGTACGAGTGACACACTTCGACGGTAGGATCTCTGCACATTTGTTAGCTTCAAAATCCAGAGTCGCCCCACTCGACCAACAGCGAAAGAAACGAAAATTAATGACCATACCTCGGCTAGAATTATCTTCTGCCTTACTGATGGCCCATCTCTACGATAAAGTTGCTAAGGCTGTGAAACTGAGTTCCGCTCAATCATATTTTTGGACTGATTCTGAAATTGTTCAACACTGGTTAGCATCATCACCTTCACGTTGGCAACCATTTATAGCCAACAGAGTATCCGAAGTGCAGCACCTCACTAGAACCGGCTTGTGGGGCCACGTACCAGGTTGCGACAATCCAGCAGATGTTCTATCTCGTGGAACAACACCATCTCTACTGAAAGATGACACGGGTTGGTGGCACGGACCGAAATGGCTGGTCCAAAATGAGCAAACTTGGCCTCAAAAGCAGAAAGTTCTCGTTAGCAGACTTGATCCATCACTTCTGGAGGAAAATCCTGTAACGTCTGCGGTTGCCAATGTCCAGGCACCTAGCCCGATATTTGGATTAAAATCGTCTCTCGATAACCTGGTAACTGTCACAGCTTGGATGCTCAGATTTAAGTTCAACTGTCTGCAAGAGCAGTCAAGAAGACGCATTGGTGTACAAACATACGCAGAGCGACACGAAGCACTCCTACAGCTTGCCAGAGTCGCGCAGCATGAGTGTTTTAGGCAAGAGATCGAAGATCTGCAACGAAACGTCCAAGTCAAATCCACTTCTCGACTCAACACTCTCCATCCCCGTTTGGTGGATGGCATACTTCGAGTTGGCGGCCGGTTACAGCATGCCAACGTTTCCAGCGATAGAAAACATCCAATTATTTTGGATAAGAATCATCCGTTCACCACACTAGTTATGCTGCATTATCATCATAAATTGCTTCACGCCGGTCCCCAGCTATTGGTTGCGGAGTTCGAGGACGATTTTGGCCACTCTCCGCCCGAAACTTAGCCCGAAAAACCGTCCATGGCTGTATTCAATGCTTCCGATGTCGGCCATCAAACCAAGAGCAACTCATGGCTGATCTACCCCGGAACGTGTGACACCTGCTCCACCGTTTCTAAGAGTAGGCGTAGACTACTGCGGCCCCTTCATGGTAAATTACCCGCAACGGAAAATGGTTCCCGTGAAATATTTTGCTGCCATCTTTGTATGCCTTGTTACCAAAGCGGTACACATAGAAATGGTAGCAGACTTGACGACTGATGCGTTTCTCGCCGCCCTCCGACGATTTGTAGCTAGAAGAGGAAAACCAGCAACGATCATGAGCGATAATGCTACGAATTTTGTCGGCGCTCGGAGACAGCTCGATGAAATGCGACGGATGTTACAATCTCAGCAAGTACAGGCAAGAATTGTAACAGAAGCCGCTAAGGAAGATATCAGATTTCAATTTATTCCCGCAAAATCTCCGAATTTCGGTGGCTTATGGGAGGCTGCCGTGAAGTCCATGAAATACCACTTGAAAAGGTCAATTGGTTCGAAATCTCTTTACCCAGACGAACTTGAAACAATATTGGCGCAAATTGAAGCGTGCTTAAATTCCCGCCCTCTGACACCCATGAGTAACGATGCTAATGACCTGGAAGCCTTGACCCCTGGCCATTTCATAATCCATCGTCCATTGACTGCAATACCCGAGCCGGAGCTTCCCACAGAAGTTTCTGAACATCGACTTACCAGATGGAGGCGCACTCAACGGTTCATGCAGAACATTTGGGCTAGGTGGTCCATGCAGTACCTGTCGACGTTGCACAATCGCACCAAATGGACGAGACAACATAATAATCTCTCGGTTGGCGCTTTGGTACTCATTAAAGAGGATCACCTCCCTTCGCTGAAATGGCTTCTCGGTCGGGTCGTTCAAATCCATGCTGGATCCGATGGAAATGTAAGGGTTGTTACGGTGCGGACAATGAATGGAAACTTTACCAGGGCTATCTCGAAAATTTGTCCGTTACCTATTCGGGACAATGAGGAAACTTCTACTAGTGGGAACTAGCGTCACCTGAGGCGGTGGGCGCATGCGGGAGCCAACCGGCTCCCGCATACCAGTTAAGTTTTTGTTTTTAAATGTTAGATTAAAAAATTCAAGGAATGTTTTGTCGTCATAGCCACCCCCAGGCGCTGAGGACCGGAGCGCATCAACCAGCATGTGATTTGGAGTCATCATTACACGTCTAGTCGATCAGGGATACTTCTCAACTGCATGGATGCTCGCCGGAATCGCAACGCGATGCTCATAGCCCAAATCTTCGTCACACCATTGAGAGAGGCAACGTTTCCAGCACTGATATGGCTCACTTCATCGGCGCAGAAGGCTATATGGTTATATGGCTGTCATCGGTGCAGAAGCACCCGCGGAGGCACGCAAGCCTCCGCGCCAGGGAAGTCTTTAAAGCTTTGTTTTATTCTTGTAAAAAAGCGCCTCTCATATTTTCCAGCTGGACCAGCACGCGAGACCGCAGCAGAGGAAACCATGGTCACAGAACGCACATCGAGGAAGTGGGGATCGCTGTTTTTACGTGGGACAGGCTTCATTTCCATTGGTATCACTCGACTGACTGTCCGAACACTGCACAGTACCCGACGATATGAAACATGGGCTCAGCGGCTGACGGCGACGTTATTTAGTACCGTATTTCAATTATGTACATAGAATGCATGTTAGGTGTCAATATGTTGCATTTAGTTAGCGCTAGGATTTTCAAATTATTCATTGATATTGAAATTATTTCAAGGCGGCCGGTGATGTAAAGTAGAGTATAACAGTTACAATTTTCAATCCGTTTATTTTTGGTTTCGGCCCACTCTGCAGCAAAGATCTGATCAGTCAATTATCGCGAGAGGAGAGATGAAAGTTTTATATGTATATAGCAGATAAGAGTATATACGGAATCAAGTTGCCAAGATAAGTTAGTCTGAAATAAATCATTGCCACGAACAGTTGCCTTTCGAACCTTACAAGTACCGCGTTCTTACTGTGTGAAAGAAGGGACTGTGAAGTGATAGTGCGATTTGTGGGCAGAAAGTGATTATTCCAAAAATAATCACCACTGTGATACTATTACCTGCAACGAACATGTTAAATTCTCGAACCGGTAAAGACTAAAGATCGAAGATGTAACACGGGCCTTCGCGTCCTATCTCGAATATATATGCTTGTCATTATCAGTCTTCAGTTACACTTCTCTGTGACATGTAGTTCATTTCGAACAGTCAGACAATTAGCCTGATCATAAGATTCACCCTTCAGAAAATATTGCAAAAATAGTTATTATACCATGAGCAAACCAGGTACTTTGATTATTCATTCCAAAAACAAACGAATGAACAACAACATAAGTCGCCACGAAAATGAAAGGTGTACTTTATTCTTTCCCCTTCGATTGATAGTAAGAAGTCTAGGAGTGAATTGTAGCATAACTCGCCAGTATCACACCTGATGTTAGTGCCTTTATATAAACGTTCTACGACGGCAGTGGCAAACGACAAGAATTTCAGCTTTTTCACTACTGGTCAAATTCTTGGTCCTACATGCATGTTTATCGCATGAGATAAGCCTCTACCGTCAACAAGGTGGAAAATTTGACCCACGAGAAGGATGACTTTAACTCAAGAGACTATTAAAGCAAAGCTAACCGATATAGAGAAGAATTATTCTATGCCCTCCTCAAGCGGACCCTCCACGCCCTACTTTTTTCATAAAACCTTAGCCTTTAATTCTTTGTCAGCATCTGTCCCAAGTAAAACTTTTCGATGACCTTTAATCAGTTCGAAAGGTCTGATCCCTAGCTTAATAAGATGCTTTTAGAGTTTGTGCTTTAATCACGGCTGGCGTATGCAGAATTTTAAATTTTCCAAAACTGAGACATCAAGACTATTATAAGTTGCTCATAATCATGACCAAATACTCACCCTTTTCGATAATGAATCGAATAATTTGATAATTATTGATACCAAACTGTATAGGTATATTTGATTTTTAATCAATGACACAATTTGTAGATTATTTGATATCAGATATCTGTAGATTGTTCCTAGATTCGTCAAAGAGTGAAGTGCTGCTTAACCCGCCAGTATCACATCTCTTTCAGTGCCTTGAAATAAACATGCTACCATGACGTGGCAATTTAAAGAGGCAGAGTGTGATACTATCACTGTTGATAATGTTCTTGGTATCCCATGACGTCCTTTTGCATGAGATTAGCCCTCTCATTTACGACAAGGTGACAACCATGATCTTCGAGAGGGATGAAGAAATGTCCAATGTTTCATCCAACTTATAGATGACCGTGTCTATTTTTGAGTAATTCAGTCATAGTTTTCCTTGGAATGCTCATTAGTAGATTTAAGAAGGCTTAACGGAAAGGCTTTTCGAACCATTGATCGTTCGTGCATTGATCTGTAGTAATGAACTGTTATTTCCAATTAATGACGGCTATTACCCAACCAAACTTTCAAACTAAGCAGCAGAAATTATTCTCATCATCTCATTCCGTTCCTTACTCAAAGCAAACCACTCAGATTAGGTCTTCTGCAAAAATCATCACAGATGGCGGACGAAACTGGAGCCTCTCATCCGACTAAGATCGACCCGAAGCAAAGCAAACTTTAGTTGAAAGTATTTAGCTCAGCTCATGATTGCCATTAACCTGGCTGCCTTTTCCACCCCATGAAACCACACGATGGACCCCGCAAACATAATTAGTGTAATTTTTTAAGCTGTTTACAATTCTTCCCAAACAGAAATGACTTGACTTCATCTTGCAAGCATTATTTTTGCACTGCTCAGGCCCAGCTCTAGCAGTGCATTAACTTTTCCAGCGCATCGTTTTTTCTTATAACGTCCAGAAAGAGTTCTCCAAGCTGTCTGCTGCATCCACGTTCAACCACAAAGGCGAGGCAGAACCGAGGAGGAGGTGGGGAATCTTAAGCATTTGCCAAAGGCGCAAAACAAACTAAACATCATCGCCGTTTTGTTTGCAATTTTTCTTCCCTCTCTCTCGCTCCGGGTCTGACTTGGGTACGGAACTGGCCAGTCACCACTGCTAAGCTGTTCGTATATTTTCGTTAGTTTTGCTCTTGCAATGGATAATTCTTTTTCCATAACTCTGATCCACCGGGTTTGCGCTGACCTGAACGAGACGTGGAGGGATGAGTTCTGGTTCCACCCATGCTCTGGTTGCATATTAATTAATAATAAACACGGCCATAAATTGAACAAACAAATGCGAAATTAATGAGCAACCACGATTAGTCCTCCGAGATGCCTTCAGCGCCGGAGTGGAAAGTGAAGCGAGTGTTTATGGTCGTGATAATTTGTATGTGGCATCCAGCATGACTCAGGATGAGGCGGTGACGCTTGGGGAGTGGAGACGTTCAGTACCCGGCACAGGCTAGTTTGGTAGAATAGAGAGAATGATCCTACATCTTTACTGGAAGGCTATGGCCCTAGTCCACACCGAATAAGGCAACTTTGTCAAAAGTTGCTAATTACCTGCCTAAAAGATTTATGCGTGATAATACGATTCAATAAAGAGAACATATCAAGACTTAATAAGTTAAAATCCATTATAATATAACAAATTAATAAGCCAACATAAAAGACAAATCAAAATCAAATTCTCGTTTAGATCATAAAGCTTGATTTTTTTTTTATGAATTTTGAGAAATGTCAGACCTCAACGATTCAATGACATAATTTGCTGTCAACGATTGCGATTGTGATTTATGTAAACAAACACAAGTAGCGCTACCTGGACCGACTGCGTTTGAGCTGTATTATTAGAAAAAGTGAAAGAACGGGTTAACAAATGGTTAAACTAAGTTTCCCATAATCACTGAACTTCTATCAAGTCCACCGCTAATTTAACCGATTCACAATCAATAAATTTAAATTTTCGCATAACAAATCAACGCGCAGCAAAATCGCAATCGAGTCGTTGCCGAGTTGCATAGCTACGATGTGAAAGCGCGCGCGCGCGCGCGAGTGCGATGAAAATCCGAGGATTTGGCACTAATTGAATAAAACATTATACACACCTTTATGGATTGTACATATGTTCACCTATGTGTACTGTCAAAACTTTCTGATTCAGGTAGGTTTTCCAGAATAACTGTCAGAAGTATACAAGTTCCGCATGATAAATCCTAAATTGACAACCCTTCGGTAGGTGAAAGCTGGAAGTCTTTCAGTTGCAGAAGAGGCAAGAAAAACGAATACTGTGTCAACAAACAAAACGACAATTCTGGGAGACATCTCGGAGAAAGCAAAACCACCCAACTCTACCACAAAAAGAGAAACTGACGCCGTGACATGATCCGATCGGCCAAAAAAGCTCATAGGGAGAAATTCTTGATGGCAATAACCCAAACCAAAACGGCGGCTCCAAACTCTGGGCTGAAGGTTAATGCTTCGAGGGGAAAACGATGGCATTAGGGAGTTAGTCACCAAAGCCCTGGCGACTTCCAGTAGATGACAGACACCACTGATCACAATCCCCAACGCAGACTCAGATCCCGCCATCAACCGACCTTTCGCGATGTGTGAACTATCCTTCGTTCCCTCCAGAGCTCTACCGGTCCAGACGAAATTGGCAGCTCGGTACCCTGGAGCCTGCCTTCTCGACGACAAGATCTGCTCTGCATGTTCCTACTCTAACATAGCATGGACAGGGAAAACCCTGTCTGCTTCTTGGCTCAGCAGACCTGGTCGTATCCGTTAAAAGGCGTCGACAATCCAAGAGTCTCGCCAGTGGACTACAGGCCCAGCTCTCTAACGTCCTTTGGTACCAAGATCAGCGAGCGAATGGTCAACCGCCAACTATAACGCTTTCTTCCTTTCGACTCTAGCCAGTCTACTCGACAGCTTTTGACCGGGCTTCGAAACTAACATCTACCTGGATAGACTAGGCTAGGCGCTGCATTATGTCCTTCAGGGCGGAAACCACATCGAACTCACTAGTCACCAGCTTCGATATCTCAAAGGCATACAATCGAGCATGGGTGCTAGGAGACCTTAAGCAGCTTATTGTAAAGGGCGATACGGTCAAAATTTGGTCAATATCAACTTGACGTATTTCTTTCAATTTTGCATTTAAAAAAACCTTAATACCCCTCATTTTGAAGGTGTGTGTGTAGAATGTTGCTTCTATTTTGATTTTGGAATTCACTCTTCAGTTGTCAAAATGCCGTCCAAGCAAGAAGAGCAGCGTATCAAAATTTTGCTCGCGCATCGCGAAAATCCGAGCTACTCGCACGCAAAGTTGGCAAAATCGCTAAAAGTTGCCAAATCAACCGTTACAAATGTAATTAAAGTGTTTGGGGAACGTTTGTCGACAGCCAGGAAGTCTGGATCGGGGGGAAATCGAAAACCGGAAGCCGCTGAGACGACAAAGAGAGTTGCCGGTAGTTTCAAGCGAAACCCTAACCTATCTCTCCGAGATGCCGCAAATAAGCTGGGTGTATCGTCTACAACCGTGCATCGAGCCAAAAAACGAGCCGGACTATCGACTTACAAGAAGGTAGTGACTCCAAATCGCGATGATAAACAAAATACGACGGCCAAAGCGCGATCCCGGAGGCTGTACACGACGATGCTGACGAAGTTTGACTGCGTGGTAATGGACGACGGAACCTACGTCAAAGCCGACTACAAGCAGCTTCCGGGACAGGAGTTTTATACGGCAAAAGGAAGGGGAAAGGTAGCAGATATTTTCAAGCACACGAAACTGTCAAAGTTCGCAAAGAAATATCTGGTTTGGCAAGCCATCTGTACCTGTGGCTTGAAAAGCAGCATTTTCATAGCTTCCGGGACCGTCAACCAAGAAATTTACGTGAAAGAGTGTTTGAATAAACGTCTGCTGCCTTCTCCTGAAGAAACACGGTTGTTCCGTACTGTTTTGGCCGGATTTGGCATCTCTGCCATTACGGTAAAAAGGCCATGGAGTGGTACGCCGCCAATAACGTGCAGGTGGTTCCCAAGCGACAAGAACCCTCCCAACACGCCAGAGCTCCGCCCAATTGAGAAATACTGGGCTATTGTCAAGCGGAACCTAAAGAAGACCAAAAACTGCTAAGGACGAGCAGCAGTTCAAGGCAAACCGGCTTTCTGCGGCGAAGAAGGTGGGACAAGGTGGCTGTACAAAATCTGATGGCAGGGGTCAAGCGTAAGGCCCGGCAATTCGGATTTGGAAAAGCGGAAGCCTAACTGAATATTTTTCCTGAATTTTATACTAATTGAACTTGAAAAAGAAATTTAATTTGATTTTTTAAATAAACGATTTCACCGATTTACACGCGTTTTCCCTTGACCAAATTTTGACCGTATCACCCTTTATGGGGACTATCCGGGCACATAATGTAATCCCTGCAAAACTTCCTCCAACACGGCTTCGACTTTGTCTGCTATCCTGCTGTATACCATCGAATAATTTGTGCCAAAGAAACGCTGCCTAGTATCTCCTAAACCTGCTTGGTCGAATGCGGAGCTAAGACAGCTGAAAAAATGAAACGCTCCGCACTCAGAAAGCACAGCAAATACCGCACGCATCTAACTTGATCTGTCTACGCTCGAGCAAACAATGAGTACAAAGAACTGAACGACCATTTGTACAACGGTCATATTGACCAGCTTCAACGATGCCTCAAATCCAACCCTAAGCGCTTCTGGCGTTATGTAAATGAGCAAAGGAATGAATCTGGATTGCCTTCGAATATGACCAACGGCACTTTGGATGCTGACTCAATCCCGGGAATCGCAGATCTGTTTTTGCTCACAGTTCAGCAGTGTATTCACCGATGAAATTCTCGACTCTGATGATATTGTCGCCGCTGCTAATAACGTACCTCATCTCACTGCTTCCAGTCCACAGATGTCGGTCACTACCGCCATGGTGGTTGCAGCAGGGAAGCAACTGAAGTCATCAAAAGGCTGCGGTCCTGATGGCATTCCTTCGTTTATGCTCAAACGTTGCCTTGTACCGCTCGCGAAGCCTCTAGCAACGGTTTTCAACCTCTCCTGGAAAGATTCGTTTGTTTTTCCTGTTCACAAAAAAAGATGCAAACGAACAGTTTCAAACTATCGTGGAATTGCAGCGTTGAGTGCTACCTCTAAGCTTTTCGAGTTGGTTGTTCTCGATACTCTGTTTCGGAACTATTCACACAGCATCTCCTTGGAACAACATGCTTGTATGCCCAAGAGATCAACTACTACTAATTTAGTCACGGCAGCTTTTGACAAAATCAACCATGAGATTGCACTGGCGAAGTATGCTAGATAGGTATCGACAATGGGTTGCTGATCTGGCTGCGCTCGTATTTGATTGGTTCGGAACACGTCCGTGAAGATCGGTAACTTCATCTCAACACCATTTCCTATCACATCCGGTGTCCCTCAAGGCAGCCACCTCGGACCTTTCCTATTTTTATTCAACATGAACGACGTAAATCACAGCTTGACATGCCTCAAACTGTCGTATGATGACGACCTCAAGCTCTACTTTGTGATAAAGAAGACCACAGATGCCATATTCTTACAGCAACAACTGCAAGTATTCGGATCCTGGAGCCAATTAAATCGAATGTCTTTGAATGTGGCCAAATGCTCAACCATCTCTTTTGGCAGTAAACGCTCGCTTTTGCAGCATGCCTATTCGCTATTCGGTGCCGAGCTGAAGCGTGAGACAACAGTAAAGGACTTAGGAGTAATGTTAGACTCCAAGCTGTCATTCAAGGATCATGTTTCATACATTGTTTCCAAAGCCTCCTCCCAGTTGGGCTTTATGTTCCGTTTTGCTAAGAAATTCCGTGATGTGTACTGTCTTAGGGCGCTGTACTGCTCTATAGTGCGCCCAATTCTAGAACATTCAGCAGTGGTTTGGTCCCCCTACTACCAAAAAAATACTTTACGTATAGAAGCTATTCAGAAAAAGTTTGTCTACTTCGCATTACGACGACTTCCTTGGAGAGATCGCATCAATTTACCTAGTTATGCCAATCGCTGTAAACTTATGAACCTTGCATTGCTTGAAGCGAGGTGTGCCGTCGCTAAAGCTTGCTTTGTTGGTGCTCTTCTACAAGGCCACATTGATTGATCAGCTCTACTTGGTCTTCTAGACATCAGCACTAGACGCCAAAATCTCCGATCCCACGCATTCGAATGGAACGAACCGATGAAAAGTATGGGCCGTGTGTTCAACCGTTGTTATTCCGTATTTGATTTTAACGTTAGCCGTAAATGTAATAAGAATAGTTTTAAGAGGTTTTTGTGCTAAGTTTGTAGTATCTTTGTATGTGTCATTTAGAATTATGTTGAACGGTCATTGGGGTAATCATCTTACCTGTTGACAAAGAAACTAAACTAAACTAAACTAAACTAAACTAAACACCGGACGTTCCAAATCATCTTTGGAAAATACAGTTCCGACATCTTTAGGGCCTCGAGGAAACATGCGCCCACAAGGCTCGGATATTGCCGTCTCCCTATTCCTCGTTCGGGTGAACGGGATTTGTTCGCTATTTTAGGGACGACTGGGAATCGCCCCGTCTCCACCAGTAAGCGCTTTGTGTAACGTACCGAGGCCAGATCCAGCCAGAACACGGCATCGTCTTTTGGGTGGTGTTAATTAAAGAAAGGTAAGCACTTCGTGCTGTTCACCTGCACGTGGACCGCAGTTGCTGAAGAAAAGAAAAACGTTTGTAAGCTCACTGATTGTAAGCTACCTTATACGGGAACTTCATGTGGGGGATGTACTAAACGTCGCTGGTCACCTCCTTCCTGGGGATGTGAAAAAGCCGGTCTCCTGCCAGTCATTGCTTTTGCGTGGCCACTTGTGCTGCCGACACGGTCGGCTTCGAATTCCTTTTCGACGACGATATCCATGTTGACTTACGTCTTCCGATTCAGCGCTTATTGTAGCTTCCAGTCACGCAAGTCCGTCGGAAGGCTGGAACCCGGCTTGCACTCGTTCTCACTTTTTACCAGAAGCGCCAGCATCCGGGGTGGGTCGATGGTAATTACAACCCATCAAACTTTGTTGCTTTACTGCTTTCAGCTGCTTTAAACGAACTGATAGTGCTGTCATTTTTGTTTATGTATATTGCCTGCTTATATTTATTGACGATTTGCCTGTGCAGCCACCACCAGGTGGCAGTATAATCCAATGAACAATTGGTAAACTTTGTCTCTATTTTTATGCAAATGTTACAGGAAGTCAACCAACTCCTCCGTAGCTTCGTCAACCAGCTGACTCCTCCACTGGTGTAGACTGGAGCCAACTGTAGCAATAGATGACACACTTTGTAGGGCCTTTAGGATCGGAGTAAACCCGCAAGCGGTGTAAGAATTGTTCCGTGTAGTGGCTCTTGTTCGGACAATCCCGGGACAAAAATCTCGGGATATCCCAGGATGCGTAGCATCCCGGATCCCGGGATTATTCACGTGAATCCCGGGATTTCCGAAGCTTAAAAATCTTGTTACCAACAATTTTTGTACTATCTAGACTTTACTTAACAAAACTATTAAGTTGGTTAAAATGTAACTGTCACAAAGTGTCAAATATATGGCCAAAACAGTATAATTCCATTATCTAATAACAGTATAATTCCATTCCAAAAAAAAAAAAAATTTTATAGTCTTCACAATTGTACCGATTTTTTAGCCCCTCGGCATTTTGCTTTTGCTATCATTGTTTGTTACTTCTTTTGCTCTGTTCGAAAGTCTATGCAACAGTAGGGTGGGGCTTATTTGAAAAAAAAAACAATCGGGCACATATTTTCCCAGGTGGAAAATGATCTTTAGGGTCTATCAGATGCCATACTAAAATTTGAGATTTTTTCGTTAAGATTTAGAGGTGCCGAAATGGGCCTAAGTGCAAAATGTCGAACGGTAGCTAATATCGACAGGTGCATTTATAAGTAAACACGTAATGTTGTGATCCTAAAGGGCGAAAATTTTGTCCGTTTTGCGGTATCTCTCAACACTTTTGAGATATAAGCCTCAACAATGAATGTGTGTTTGCACTTACGCCAACATATTTGAACTATCGCAAGCAACATCTTTGCTGTACATCTATAATGACAAAATTATATACTGAAAAAAAACATAGAGAAAGAAGGCGAGAGAAGGAAGGATATTTAGAGAGAGAGAGAGAGAGAGAGAGAGAGAGAGAGAGAGGGAGAGAAAGAGAGAAAGAGAGAATGATCTTATAATTGAGAGAGCCCATTTCGGCACCTCTAAACCTTAACGAAAAAATCTCAAATTTTAGTATGTCATCTGATAGACCCTAAAGATCATTTTCCACCTGGGAAAACATGTGCCCGATTATTTTTTTTAAATAAGCCCCACCCTAATGCAACAGGCTAGCCTGTACAACCACCCGTAGGTGTGCTGATCTTTCTTCGGGTGACATTCGGTTGTATAATTTCTCACGGGCATCACTGCATAGCATCGGTTGCTCACTGTTAATAAACAACAACTCATCGTTGAGCTGAAAAGAAAAGCGCACCAGTGTTTGTAAACAACAACTTGGGGGAAGATGACCACTTATGTCGTTTTTGGTTATTGCCAGTGCGAAACTGGTTTCGCCCTAGGTCCGCCCTAACAGCTGTCAAAATGTTTTTTTATTCAATCGGGTCGAATCTGGATCTGCTCTGGATCCCATCCAACATCGATGAGGTTCGCTCTCAACTTTTTTCGAGGTCCAACCTGGATTCACCAATACACACAAACATGAGCTATCAAAATGAAATGTTTATGTTTGTTTATGTTACATTTTGCATTAATACTATCATACTGACTCGACTCTGGATCCGTTTTGGTTTGGTTTTAAATTCAAGCTGAACAATGCATTAGGTCCTAAGTAACATTGAGAGATTATCTTCGTCGACTTTCTCTTTGGTTAATAGCTTGTCTATAAAACGATTTGCTGATGTTTTCGACGTATTTTTTTTTTTTTTTTATTTTTTTTTTATTTTATTTGGGACTTTAACCGTATGGTCATTCGTCCCATTTCGACGTATTGGATTCTTAATCACCCTTTATACTATCGTACTGTATGTTGAAAATACTTGAATATGCCTTTACATAGCCGTAGGAACGTAAAGAGAAAGTCGACAAAGAGAGTCTCTCATTGTTACTTGGGACCTAATGCATTGTTTTGCTTGAATTGTTTGATGGCTAGGAGTAGGTATAATGTTGGAAAGAACAGATGCGACAAGTGAGCGCAAGAGAGCGACAAGTGTGAAATGATAAAGGTGTATGGAAGTAAGGCAAGGGTCATTTATAGTAGTGTAATAAACCGTGGCGTCAATCATTTTGCCTGACTCCTACTGCGTAAGAGGCCTGAGTACAGCGTGAAAGCTATATGTACTCAAGACAGGCCTGTTGCCTGATCTCTTAAAGAAGAACTGGAAGCTATGATCCAAAAACAGGCTGATACGCCCTGTGCCCAACAACGGGAGCCACCCAGCCTGGATAACTCTGTTTGAGGTAACTGTAGAACTTACACCGAGCCTTGAGAAGGTGTTTATGGCTTTGAAGTCTATCAAACCTACTTCGATTGACAGCGAGCGGATTTTCTCTGATTCTGGCAATATGTGCCGTAAGAAGAGGTCCTCATGGTCGGATTCAAGCATCAACAAACTAACATTTCTGAAGTCATATTTCAAACGTGAAGACAAGTAATGATTCGTTTGTAAATCAACCTGAAACACGTATTTCCATTTAAATGAATTCAATAAATACATGAAATTTAAGTTTGTAAGTTTTTTCATTTTCTACCCGGGTCCCGGGATATCCCGGGATGGCGAAAAAATAAATCCCGAATCCCGGGATTTTTTCAAGTCCGGGAAAGTCCGGGACCCTCTAGTTTCGTGGGATTTTCGACTATCGATTTTTCGAACACCACGTCCGATACACGGATGGCTCCGCCGCAAGAAAAGGAGTTTTCATCGGAATCGCCGACCAGCACTTCCAGTTCCAGTTTTACAAACTAACAAAACAGTGTTCAAATGTTTCGGTAGAAGTCCTAGCTGTCTTTCCCTCTCTAAAAATGATGACAAGCTGGATTGCTGCAGCTATCGTGCAATCACGCTATTGAGCGCCGCCCACAAGTCACCAATCAGCAATTACGAAGTGGGGCAACACCAAGCGGGATTCGAGTGTGTCCCAGATTTCCGTGATTCTACAAGTACTGCAGAAATATTGCAATTTTAACGTGCCCACACATCATCCGTCCGCGGAGGGTCCGCAGGTTAACTTAGCTCCTAACAGGGAGAACAGACGCGGTTTTGAGCCGCCTCTTACATTGAGAACAGACGCTTAGATAGATAGCACCCTTTGAAGAGGGCAGCTCCTTTTCCCTGTCAGCATATGCTCAAGGTATCACCGAGGTTGGTTACCCGATCTTTCCTATGGTTACTCATATCCCAGTCGGCACCACGGGAAGGTAGGGATAGGAGTAACTGGACAAGCAGTTCAGGATTGAAGTAGGATCTATTTTATACCTGCAAGTGCGCGCAGTTCCAATGGTACACATTATCCAGTCATTTACCAAACAAGGATAGAAGATAAATTCTTGAAACCTTTAGCACCTTCATGCAAATTAGGGCCACAAACACAAGGAATAACAATTCCCTAACATGATGGTTATGTTACTTTCCGTGAGAGGTGGGGGAGGTTGGGGGGTGGAGGGGGTTGTACTTTGTGTCTATGCAGCCTTCTCCTCTTTCCAGAAAGCGAGTAGAGCGAGAAAGCAAAAGACAAGCTCTCACGCAAGAAGAGCCTCGATACAAGTTGGACGCCTGTGTTCCAGCCAGTGCTGTAAAATGTCATTTCGAACAATTGGATTAATTTGCCAATAACTTTGTTCAACATCTGAATTCATGAATATGATGTATGATAAAATTGAAGCTCTTGACAAATTCTACAACTTTGTCCAACAGTGCATTGCCCTAACTGGTATATAGAAAGTGTTATATTCACTGTTATATTCAAATGATGTTCATAGATGAATATCATTTGAATATTCAGATATTGCGTTCTCACGTCTTAGGTATAACAGTTAGAACAATACATTCTGAATCATGTTTATGAAACTTATCAAGCAGTACATTTTTTTCAAAAGTCTTATAGTGAAAAATCAGCTTCTGGAACGAGTTGTTGACAAATTTAGAGCATTGGGTCGAAATGACTATTTACAGCACTGGTTCCAGCCCAGAAACAACAAAGAAGTGCATTAACTTTCTTAGCTTCCCCATACTCCCAGTGCCTTATATACATATAAATATACATTCACTTTCTCGCCATGAAAAGCCTCCCGCACAATCCCATCCAACTTCCAAATCCAGATGTCCATGAAAGTATCATGAGTGCTCAGCATCTTCTTAAGTAGATATCTAATCAACACTTCCCTCCCATACCCCGATGATCATAAGGACCTGACTAAGTGTTTTACAAAGAAATCGATGGATGAAGAGCCTATCACACCCAAGGCAGCTCTTCTGGCGCTTATATTATATTTACAACAGCCAACCTAGGATTGTGAATGGTAGGAATGCTACCATACCTATGCAATGCTATTTGTCGCCCTTCATCGCCATCCGCAATAAGTCCATTTTTTTAATGCATACGTTAGAGAGGCTCAACTTGTGCAGTGCTAATCTTCACTCCTTTATCTTTTATCCGAAATTTCTTTAACGATTTTTTTTATCTATATTTTGACATTCAAAACTTTTTACCTAACATAGAAGGTAATCCTTTAAAATGTAACATTGTCAAATCCATCCAGTTTTATAACGTTTTATTATGTTTTATTAAAGTTTTATGAAAGCCACTAGAAATCAAATGGGTTTCATTTTGGCACCAAGAGGCGCCAATAGGTTTTACATTCGAGTCAGATTTTTAAGGAACCTACAGAGCGAATTACCGTCGATCTTCAAACCTTGTTTTCTCACATTTCTTTTTGTCCTATCAGAGGTTTTATGTCGACTTTGTGAACGCGTACAATGCTGGTTTTAAATGCCGTTTTAGAACTTGTTCATATTATCTTATTATGGTCGGTTTAAAAAGCATTTTAAAACCATTTTGCCTCCGATAAATGCATTAAACAGCAGTTGGCATTGAGGGAGGTCATGTGGTTTTTAAACGAAAAAAAACATGATGTAGAAGAAGATATTCGCTCATCACCATGACTCACCAAGAGTGGACAATAATGTTTGCTAGAATGAAAGATATGAAGAGAAAATGTTGGAAGTTCCGTCAGTGTACGGTAGGTTGGAAATAGAATAGAAGTATTGAAAATTGAGCGAAAGGGCATGGATAAAGTTGTACTCGAACCAAAGACGTTACCGTTGCCTAACATCCCACTGCGGGGTAGGTTAAGGTACGGAAGAATCCGCCACCTTAACAGGCAAAAGTAACGTGTTGGTACGCGCGCATGTACCACTGATAGCTTCGTATAGTTTCTAGTGGTAGTTTGTGTGCACTCTGGTTTGAAGCGGACATGGGAGAGGAACTCTCTCCTTTTTGGGTTTGTTTTGATTCTGAAATCACTCAAGTTTTTTTTTCCTCATCTCTAAAGTAGAGACCTTGGAGAGAAATACCGTGAAGCGTTGCGATTTCTACGAATTTTTGCAAACATTATTGTCTACCTTTGGTGCCTCATGGTGATGAGCGAACATCTCCTTCTACTTCATAATCGTTACTCCAGGCACATAACAATTAGAGTCTGGAAAAAAACATGAGAAAATAGTTTTTTAACAGTCATTGCCAAGATAAATTGGCTTTTTGGCATAACTGTGATTTTATCGAATTGCCTTATTGAAATACAAGATATTATTAAAATGTGGAAAATTAAATGCATCAATTTTGAATGCACAATCATGTGCAACTACATGAAAGAAAATTTAAAAGAATAGGCACGTTGATGGTTGTTTTACGGAATGAGTTTTTTTCTTGAAGAGGTTCAAACTTCTATCAGAACATGCTTCTTACCAGTGAAAAACACATTTTGTGTTATAGTTACCTGGATGATTCTTATGTTTGGTTGAAATAAGTGTTTCATTTGTATGAGAGTCCCCCCTTCCAGATGAGAGAGGAGTCTCGAACCATCATAGGAACATGTCCTGCCTTCAAAAACCCCCACATGCCAAATTTGTTTCCATTTGCTTGATTAGCTCTCGAATTTCGCAAAAATATTTGTTTCATTTGTATGGGAGACCCCCTTTAGGAAAGGGAGGGGTCTCTCACTATCTTAAGAACCTTTTTCGGTCTCAAAAACCCCTTTATTCAAATTTTCACGCCAATCGGTTTAGTATTTTCCTAGTCTGTAAAGATCAGACCGGCAAACAGAAATTCATTATTATATAATAAAGATATAGATATTTGTTTTTGTTGTTTCACACACGCATAAATTCCTACGTACATTAATTGTCGGTTCTTATCGTGCCAATATTAACCATAAAATTAATTACGCATATGATTTGAAGCGTCATACGCCTTAGACAGGGATAAGGTGCGACTCAAATCTCTTTGAGTGCAGCACGCGCTGCTACGAGACAGCACGTTAAATTTCAAAGAGACGTGAAAGTGCAGTCTGTACTACCGTGTACCTCTTGTTGTGCCGTGCGCTCAAAGCCGCACATCTCATTTTGAATTATCTCTCGTCTCTTTGGGTGCTAACGATTGCACTCTCCCTTGTCGTCTCTGTGCACACAAGTGCAAAAAAACAGACACGGCGGCATGGGCCGGACTAGCATGTGAATAAAGATTTGAATAAAATGTTTCCTCTATGAACCCATACAATGCCTTTTTGTTACTACCATCAAAACTTTTCATTTTGCTACTATTTACCAAAGCATGAGCCAAAACACAGAGTAAAGCACTGAGTAGAGGATCTGAGTGTGGCTCTGAAAGAGTAGTGCATGTGCGGCTATCTGTCTCTCGTGCTGCTTCGAAATCTCTCGCACTTTCGTTTTGTGCGCTCTTCTGAAACAGGAGACGCACACTTGAAATTGGGTGAAGCACTTGCCTATTTTGCACTACTCTGTGTTTCTCGACAATCTCTGGCCTTAGACACTCAATTTTTTTTGGATATTTTTCCATCAAACAAAATTTCCCGCAGCACTGAAACTTTTTGCTTAGATATTATTTACTACTAAATGAATCAGAAAAGTATGGAATAAAACATAACCGGACAATGAAAAACAACCACGATATCACAGTGAAATAGTGGCCATTTGGGCGTATGCTTGTTTTCATGGAAGCCAATACGTTTTATGAAGGTCATAACATCTTTCACTAGGTGATTTTCAAAATCTGTATGGTCTTCTAAAGGTTTTATTAACAGAGTAGGCCACTTTATACAAATTTCGGCTTTAAAAAAGCATAGCGGAGGTGTTCGTAAACAAATCAGTTTAAATGTAGTTTTATCAACGAAGCCGGGAGGCATGAATACAACAAAAATTGTTACTTAGGTTTTGATATATTGTTGAATTAAAAATTTGCCTTCTAACAAAAAAAAAACTTGCCAATTACTGTTAGTATATAATGTTATGATTCCCCTCATGACATTTGACTAACTTGAGTTTTTAACTTGCAGCTTTTCCGGTAAGACAATTTCTTGCAGTTAATAAAAAAAATCTGTACCGTTTTCTCTAAGCTTCAAACAGGGCCTCTAGAATCCTCGGTCCCAAAAACAACGCACCAAACGATCCGCCAACACCGAAAATCCCATCTTAAAACCTGCGTGTCGCCACACAATTTATCCAAACAACATCCATCGCCATAACCATAGTTCTCTTAAGCCACCTCGCTGTGCTGCTTATTGCCTTCCACGCAGGGATAAGTCTAACTTTTATGCGTTCCTGCGCAAGGCCTCGTAAAGCTCGATTAAACCTATCCAAGAGCAATAAAAAAAATCCAAAAATCCCGTCGGCCGCCTTGCGGGTTGTTTGTAGGTTGTCGCTGTTGTCGCTGGACTGCTGCCGGTCGGGAGGACCCGAAGAGATAGCGGCCAATGACGGTGGTGGACACTTATCTCGTTCTCTGCCGTCTCGGCCGTGGTCTTCGCTGTCGGCTGGCAGCAGCAGAAGCAAGCCATATGAAGGTGATAATCGGAGTACAAAAGGTGTACAGTAGAAGTGAATGACGACGAAATGGATGAAACATTAAATGCTTCTAGAAAAGCTGAGATAAAGGAAAAAGTGTGACCGCAGGAAAGATATCCGACGACGGCGGTGGCGACAACGAATGGCGGCTTGTCCGATCTATGGGGTGGAAACAATAAAATAGCTCAAAAAACTGACGACACGGCGTGCAGCCAGAGGGCGGGAAGAACCGAAGGAATTCAAGTCACTCCGGGGTTGCCTCTTAGCGGCTGGTTAATATAGTGTAATCTTTATGGTTTTATGGCCACGAGTTATGCGGTGGATCAATGTCGTTTTTAAAAGCTGGACTATTTGGAACGCGGCCTCACAGTTGGTGGTGGTTAATGTGTTGGGGTTGTGCGTGACTCTGGCTCCGGACACTAGATCCCTTGACCCGAATTCGATTTGAGCTCTCTTGCAGATGTTCAGCTGTAGTTTCAAGGAGCTTAAGCCCTGCTCAACTTAATGTCCGTTTGCAGATAATTTATAGTTCATTCAAATTTCTTCCCGGAATTGCCGCGGTCATTTAATCAAAATTGAAAAGTGAAAAAAGTCAAAACACGAAAGCACCGTCATAAACAGATTACCGCAAGTGATTTCGCTGATGCGGGCGACGGCCACAACCACGCCAAACTTCCTCTAAAATGCACTGCTGCTCCCGTTGCAGCACCTCAAATTATTTAAATGTTATAAAATACCCTCTCAACAAGCAGACCGCAGTCGGTGATCCAACAGCAGCAGCCGGAGCAGCAGCAAACACAATACCTAAAAAGCCTTTAACTGCGCGCGGCAAACGAGGAGATATCATCCGTTCGCTTGGCAGTGACCAGAGAATCACACGGACCCCGAGACCACACACGTTGAATTCCCATCAGTTCCAAGCCGAGCCGAGAACGAACCGTGCCGAGCGGCGCGTTGTAATCTTAACAACATGCATACCTCGTCGCTTTGCCTACACACAACGACTCCTCGACGAGCGATCGCTAAAAGGAAACACGAGAAATGCTGCTGCTGCTGCTGCTGCTGAAGAACAAGAACACCACTGACTTCCAACGGGGAGCGCATTGTGGGCCGCAAGAAGGCATCAGAGCGCGCGTGAAGACGAATGAGGTAAAACAGGCACATTATATCTAAATAGCCCCTGGAAGCCGCGGGAAGGAACGGAAGGATGGCCGAAGGACGAGAGGATTTGAGACGGAGGAAGGCAGCGAGTGAAGGACCCACCGATGATGATCGTGATGATGGTTTGGTTGGTGAGTGGCCGGAATGAACTCGCGATCAGTTTTGGTTTTGGTGGAATGAAGAATGTACGCTATACTGAAGTTCGGTGTGAATTGATCGAAAATTAGGAATAACTTTTCCCGAACATGATAGTGATGCTACTTTCCGTGATGGTGCAGAGAGTTTTGAGCAATTACGTTTGAATGCTACTTCCCCTCTTTGTTTACAAAATCAGATACGTCTGTTGTAAAAAGTACTCGAGAAATATTGATTTGTGTTAAGTCCCTCAATACTGCTAAGCTGTTCAACATTTCTAGGCATGAACTGGGGCTAAAATTAGAAGCAATTCGAAAGAAATAAACCTTTAGGCCGCTTGCAGCGGTGTTCTATTATTTTGGTCTAGTTTTAAAACAGTTCCAATAACATGGACCTCTAAAAATAGATCAAATATTTTCCATTTTCACCGGCATTGTTTTTAATTTTATATGTTGCCGTCCGTGTGTTTTGTTATGGAGCGTCGCCTACTCCGTTTGGATTTTGTTGGTGTTAACTCAGCTCGTTCGATTTTTCGAAATTGTTCAAAAAAGTTTCCGAGTTTCACGAGTCAAACGGTGTGAGTTTATCCCGATATATTCCTCCCGATTTTTATCGGTGCTGGGTGAACATTAATATAAGCGATTGGTTCCAAACAGTTTGCAATAACGCGGCTGCTACCTGTTGTTTTATAGTAGACGCATTGGAGAATTTCTTCTTGCAGAATCAGCCAAACATAGAAATTAATTTCCTTTTTAGAATGTTTGACTGGAGGGGAGTACGGCACTAGCTGACATAAGCCATCGGCAATCTGCGATCCCAGTTCAATTATGTTTGGACAACGATTCCAGGCCTGAATAAAGTATTCCTAAGTTGAAATTACATTGCCAATACTTCCTACACCGCCGTTAGATCCAACTCTTAGCTATGCCGCATTTATTTTTATCTCGGAACTCTGATTTCAGATTACCTACAGGCCTTTCTCCATAGCCCAGTAATTCCCGGTCAATTGAGCATCGCATCATCAAGCTCTAAAGCTATGTCCATTTACAATCCGGAATAGAGTAAGATATATTTTAACATTTTATGTTATTGTTATCTAATAGTTTAATCTCATGTTCACCATACAACCTCTACATTAATACATATTGTTAATGTATGCCATATTGTCATTGAATGGTTTTTTATTGTCTGCACTTGGTCTGGATTATATACTAACCTTTTGGCATAGAGTACAGCCAAAATTTTGTTCGTGAAAATTGACAGTTTTTTATGGTAACCTAACTTAACCGCCTATTCAGCAAATTGTTATTTGGCCTGTTACCATCTGACATATTGTTAAAACTATATAGGAGATTGTAAATTTATAGTTGTCAGCTATAGGGCAAATGGCGTCAATAACGGAACATGTGTCAACCGATAAGGAATGGTCCAGGAATGTTTCAGATTATGGGAAAATGACTCTGTATTTGAGAAGAAATATCAATTATAAATCGTTTCTCCAGTTTCTGCTGAATGCAACTGCTATCCTCCTATCAAACGCAGAACACTTCCAGAGTCAACTTCTTGCACATTTGTTTCATAATTTGGTCATCTGAGCTCGCGTCCAAGCCGTTTTTCCACTTTTCTTGCTTCCGCTTCATTATTGCCCAAAATCAGCTGGGCCGGAGCTGTGGGCAGCTAGTGATTTATGTTTTATCACGATGATCACGCTATTATCGCGTACCACTGGATGACTTCCGGCCGTAGTGGCAATACCAAATCCGGCCAAACATTACGGATTTTGACTTGTCCGCAGCTGCTATCTTGCCAAATTATTTTTGGCCGGTGAAGTTGTCCGAAATCTGTTTTGACGTAGGTTTCATCGTCAATGAGCAGGCAGCCTTGCTGGTACAATTTCCGAGCTCGAGTTTTGGTGACGAAAATTTGCTTCAACGTTCTGTTTGTCTGTATCTGATAGTCCAGGGTTTGCTCGACGGTTCTCAACACCTTCTGTTTCAGCTTGCGATCATATAGTGTCCACTGATGACGTGACTTGATCCACGCTTTTTCGCTCCCAAAACTTTCGAGTACATCATACACGGTTGATATGAGCATTTTCATCGTTAGAGACCGCTGGAAAACGTTTTGAACAAGGCAAGGTAGAGAACTTCTTTTGAATACAACTCTAGGTACAACAACCAGAGGTGTGCAAAATAGGCACATACATACATCCGTGATGGCATAAACGAAGACCGGATTGGTCGCCACATAACCTCTCACTAAATGATGTTGGAGTGAACTTAAAGTCCACTTTAAACCTGAACGAAGGAGTAGGTTCAACTCTAGTTATATTTTTTTCTCAGATTTTCAAAACATTAATCCTTTGACATTTACAAAAGTCCAATTTCTCTGATTACATTCACCCTGTTTGGACATTGTATTGCTAAGTCCATTTTTGCAATTTATTTTATTTCAGGGAGGGTTATTTTCCCGCTACTCCTGTATCTTTCATTATATATTCTTTTTTATATTCCGGAGGGTTACTCTTCCTCTCCTTTAATTATTTCATATATATCTTTGTATCATATTTCCTTTTTTATATATTTTTGGAGGGTTACTTTTCCTCTTAATTTTTTGACATAGTCCCTTATTTATGTATATCAATTCATATTTATAGATTTTCAGTTAACTAATGAACTGTAAACGATAATTTATTTAATTTATTTTAAATTTCCCACGTTTGGGATAATGTTTTTGACCCCCGAAAAAAATACTACCTTGTCTGGTTAAATTTCAGCTGTGTGCTAAGACCGTACAGAATAGTCAACTCTAGGATTTTTTTTCAAAAGGGCGAATCTAACAATGAGAGGCTCTCTCCTCTCTTGCTCTCTTTCATTTATTACACCTCCATTATAAATCTTTTGAGGGATTCTTTAGAACAGATAGAAACACAACAGTGCTGGCTACCATACTCTACAAATAGTTGAATGAAAAACGTAACGCTGAATAGAATATGAATGAAAGAGAAAGTAATAAAAGAGAGTCTCTCCATTCGCTCTAATGAAAAAAAAACCCCTAGAACTATTCTGGATCAGTCCATTCAAAAGCTATTATCAGCGATTGATGAACGCATTAATTGTTATAGACGTAGCTGTTGGCTCAAACCTTCACAGATTCGCTAAACCCCCAAATGCGAACTATTACTTAGAGGTATGAATTGGTACCTGATTATGGGCATATAGCACCCCCTCAATGAGTTTTGACGTGAACTCGGAGAGTACACATCAAAACTGGAATGGTAGGCTTTCTGTAATACATATCTATCCAAAAAAATGTAATCCGCTTTGGTTTGCAGAAATTCACTATAATTCATTACACTTAGCAATAAAAATTATTTTCATTTCAGTTGAAATTTTAATTGAAAACTCGAAACTGACTTGAAATTTTTCTTCCCAACTAATGACCTTATTCCAAAGTTCAGGTTTTTTTTTTTAAAATGAGCCATATTTGGGTTTAGCTCTAAATCTACACAGGTAAAAAGGAACATTGAATTTTATGCGTTATTTAATGCACATAAAGGGAATGCTAGATTTGGCAGAAATTAATGGGATATTTCATGTAAATTGAGGTCAGATAACGCCTGCATCTAGCCTGTTGTATGACAGATTACAAACATTGTTGTATGGCTCATCAGAGACTACAACCAATTGCGTTGTTTACGCCTCCTTTGGCTTAGAATTAAACGAGGGAAAATTTTACGCGCTTCATAAAATTAATTATTTTTTTCTGTGTATATATCAACGAAGAAGAAAAAATAAATTAGATTATCACTCCGTGATGGCATAAATGAAGAAATTGTTCCCACAATGTTATGCTAATACCGAATTGAGGTCGGACAATACCAAAACAGTAACTCTCAGTATTTCCAGGTATCCGAAATAACAAGTTTTGTTATTCGAGAGATATTTTGCTTGCAATTCTTAGGTGTTTTACCTCCTAATCTGAGCCCTTTAATACTAAGGCCCGTTATCAAGATCAAAATTAAGTATTCATTTGTCGTTGTCTCTAAGCTCGGATAAGCGGACCAGCATACCAGCTTGAAGAAAAAGCTAAAGTGAGTAACATAATCCCCAACTATACATATAACTAAATAATTATTGATTGAATCGGTTTAGCAACTCAATCTGAACAACTCTACTATATGTGTCCGTCAAGACTGCAGGAAGTTACGATAAAGAATCACTAAATGTAAAGTCATATTAGTTATGTTGATCTAAATTGAAGATATTCAACCAGTTAAATCCTATGTTCAGGAGTTTTGTAATCCTGCATTCATCGAAATAAATTGACAAAATTAACGATTCGTTAAAAGCTGTTTTCTATATACACATTGGGCAAGCTGTCTACCGTTTGTTGGGTGATCAGCTGCTTGCCACGACACGTTCCAAGTCATGTACATTCAGTAGCAAAAAAAAAAGCCGAGCAAAATTTTGCTTCCAAAAACCACGTTGTTCAACCTCCTGTAACTTTGTCAATTATCAACATTTTTAGCTGAAAATTCCACAACATCGATACAAAATGTATAAACTTATGTGACTAAATGCATGTTGATAAAATTTATAAATTTGAAGCTATCATAAAATATGTGTAGAAAAAATCATTTTTGGACGTAGTAGTTTCAAATTTTTCCGTATTTCTTGTGAAAAAATTTAGGTAGCATATTTCAAATTTCTTCATAAGCTTTAAAAGTATAGAAAATAATGTGGACAAAATTTGAACTGTTTCATCAGTGGTTTGGGACCACAGCTGGCGTCAAAGACGTACCAACATGAGCATTCGAGTCACCGATACTACCTTGCTGAAATATCGGTGCAAAAAAAAGCCGAGGTGAATTCATCTTATTAATACACATGATTTGTTACGCGTGAAATATCTTCAAATAACTAGTGTAACTCACGAAGAACTTTGAAAATATGGCATTCAGTATAAATTGGTTTGTGAAATCATGCATATAATGTTATACAGTATTATTAATAAAATTCACCTCGGCTTTTTTTGCACCGATATTTCAGCAAGGTCAGCATCGGGTGAAAAAGAGAAATGCCCATGTTGGTAAGTAAACTTTGACGCCAGCTGTAGTCCAAACCACTTGACTTAATATGCTACCTAATTTTTTCACAGAAATACGGGTTTTTGAAATTGGTATGTCCAAAAATGACTTTTTCCACATGTTTTATGATAACTTCAAATTCATAAATTTTGTCAACATAAAATTTTGACCACATAAGGTCTATACATTTGTATAATGTTGTGGAACTTTACTAAAAATATGGATAATTGACAAATGTTACAGGAGGTTGAACGTGGAGTTTTTTGCTAACAAAATTATGCTCGGCTTTTTTTTGCTACTGAGTGTATGGTTTGGTTTATGAATCCAATCACCTTACCAGGATTGGCAGACCAAATCTAATTGGGTTGTAAACAACCACGACTCAAGAAATTCTTAATTTGCGCATATAAAATACATACATTAAACAGATAAAAGAAACACTGAATTTTCTGCGTTATCTATCGTACATAAGGTAATGCTAGTTTGGCAGAAAATAATGGGATTACGTAATTTAGTGCTAGATAATGAATCTAGCTTGTTGTATGAAAGATTGCAGCATATCGTTGTTTACGCTCGGCTTAGAATTACACGAGGGGAAATTTTACGCGCTTGTTAAAATTCATTATTTTTGTCTGTGTACAGCTGCAAAACAGATACTCCGATGTTTCGCTTTCTAGGTTACAGAATCGGAATATATGATTCTGAATCCGACCAATGTTGTTAAAATGATATCTGCTCGGATGGTGCCCTGTTACTTTGTTAGTTTATCTACACAGAAAAAATAATTAATTCTAATAAACGCGTAAAATTTTCCCTCGTTTAATTCCAAGCGAAAGGTGGCGTAAACAACGCAATTGGTTGTAGTCTTTATTGAGCCATACAACAATGTTGCAATCTTTCATTCAACAGGCTTGATTCAGGCGTTATCTGGCTTGAATATTTACATCAAATATCCCATTATTTTCTGCAAAATCTAACATTCCCTTTGCTTGAGGTAACATAAAATTCAATGTTACTTATTATCTGTGTATATAAAGGACTCTTTTATTGAGCTCTTAGAAGTTTTAGGTTTTATTTGCGTTTGGAATTATAAAACTTTTTGACTGGTTACACTTTCTGACAGCCAACCAATTTGTGATCACTTTTTGTTCTTCCCAGCATGTAATTTCTATTTTGAAAGTAAAGTATGATACACCGCAGAACGGCTCTGGGCCAATAAACCGTAAACAAGATCTTATTTTAGCGAGATCATCTGCTCTTTCATTCACTTTAATGCCACGGTGTCCCCGGAACTCAATACATGTTTGCACTGAGTTCTAAAAATCTTTAGTTCTGCGATAATTTTCTCCATTATATTAAATAAAGAAAAGTTGATTAATTAAACGTTCTATAATATATATAAAAATGAATTCAGTGAAAACATATTTTTAATTATTTTTAATAAAAAAAATCCTAAGACATTTATTTTACACGCTAATGCTAATGTACTAAATTTTCTACACACAATACAACACAACCGCCGTACCAAAAGATGGCTGCCAGCTAGATCACACTTATTTCGCTCGTTGTTCACCACTGACTTGGTCAACTGACTGCATAAAAAAAGGCTGCCTAGAAACGATTGCCTACACACTTAGAAATTATGAATTTTACACGAGACCTAATCCATGTTTAAAATAGTCCGGAGCGTAAAGTCGGGAAATGTAATGAGTCGGGGAACGTAAAGAAAGATTTCGTGTAAAATTATGTCTCCTGAAACTGAAACATACGCAATTCGACAAAAGATGTGTTCGGTTGAATTTATTTTCTCATCTCTTTCAACACATTCTTATGCGCTAACGGACGCTTGCATGTGTCGGTCTCAGGGACAGTAATTTACACGCGATTTTGGTAGTGTGTAGATTTGCCTGATTCAAGAATAACGTTTTCAGTATCAGGAAGTCAGCCATTGGGTTTTGACGCGTTGTATTCATGATTTCATTGCGGTGGAAGAAATAGTTCATGATATCATGAATATTGTTCAGGTATATATTCATAAAACACAATATATTCATGTAATAATGAGCTATTTTTCTCGCTTAGATGAACACATTATTTCCCGTATTCACTGCTGCATATGAATTCTCCTTCACCTACATTTAAAGTCTTTGTTAGAAAAATACTTGGCACTTTGTAAATTTACTCTGCAAAACCTAATTATGAGCTATCTTATATTTGCGATATTATCAATAGTTTAATGTTGAAAATCAACAGTTTTCAGTATTGAAATCCGATGTAGGAAATGTTATCGATTGAGGCAAGTAACGGGTTAAATGTTAGTAATGCTCAAAACCTGATCGCTTTTCGTGACGGTCGCAATAGGTTTCACAATAAATAAGGTTTCGCAATTCTACCCCAGTAAAGAAAATAAAGACGTAGTCCTACGCCAAAAATAAATTGTGTTGCATGGCAAACTTAAAAAACGAGGCAAAATAGATTCATCGTTGTATTGGAGCTATGCTTATGGCGTGGTAGTTTTTTAAAAAACATGGAACTGGTCAAAGAGAAGTACTAGACACTCGCAAAAATATTTGATTAGAGTAGACGGTCGTTGAAATAGTCGGCTGTATAACTTTCGCCTCTGGCTTTCGCTTTGGATTTTTGCTCAGCATGTTCCGAAGAATACGGTTCACTTCCTTGCGATCCAATTTTATTTTAGCTGAATCTGGTTTACGTACTTTTTGTGGCAGCTCGTCGAACAGTTCTAGACAAAATCGTCGAAAGTAACAACAATTGTTTACAATGACTTAAAACGTAAATTTCCTGGAAATGCTAGGTTGCTAACATCTATATCCATCTACCGACGGGAAGTGGTAATCACTTGTATATGTTTCTGGTGCTATATTTTGTGAAGTGAAAAGCAAGCAGATCCAGAAAGATGCTACAGCCACAGGTCAATACTTACAAATGTTACTTTCGACCTTTTGACTATTTTGTCTAGCAAGTCTTCTTCCCTGAATCTAGTCTAACACGTACGTCTCCAACCCCTCTGAAACAGAAAATTTCAAAATAAAATTGATGATACTCCATCCCAAGCAACACTGCTTGTACAAAAGAAAGTTGAAAATACTGTTAAATGACAAGAACAGGTTATAAATTTAGGTGTATAATACTTTAATTCGTACTTTAATATGACGCAAAAAGCGCAAAAAGTGAAGCCTTATAAAACATAAAATGGCAAAAAAATCCTCATACGAAAATATAATAATCGCCGAGCGTGGGGATTTGAACACTAGTACTTGGCGTGATCCGGGATCCGAGTTCTTTCGAGAAAGTGGCCATCATCAAATCGTCGCCAAAACCTGGCTTGCGACACATTAAACTAGATCATGAGAAGACGTATTGAGGATTTCTGACGCTTACTGCCCGTAAAGCTCTGCAGGATCGAGTTCCACCGGAAAAGTGGCCATATCAAATCCTTTTTCCAAAAACCTGACACGACAAATCAAACTTCATGATTTTGAAAAAAATAGGTCTTCGGAGAACATTCTGAGGTGTTTGACCATACTGGCCACTGGAGGCCTACCAGGATCCGAGTTCCTCCGGAAAAGTGGCCCTATTCAAATCTTTTCTAAAACCTGGCTTGTGACATTTCAAACTTCAGGATTTTCCAAAACATTTTGAGGATTCTTGACTATATTGGCCACTTAAGAAGCTCTTGCGAGATCCGAGTTCTTCTGTGAAACAGGTCAAATTCAAATCGTTACTGAAACCAGGCTGCGACATTTCTAGCTTTATGATTTTGCAAAACTTGGTCTTCGAAGGACATTCTGAGGATGTTTGACCATCCTAACTACTTAGGAAGGCCTTGCGGAATCCGAGTTCTTCTGGAAAAGAGGTCATATTCAAATCGTTGCCGAAACTTGGCTTGCGGCATATCAAACTTCATGATTTTGTAAAACTTAGACATCAGAGGACATTTTTCTGGTGTCTGACTATACTGGCCACTTGGAGTTGCCGCACGATACCAAATTGAAGTCGTTTCCAAAACCTGGCTTGTGACATATCAAATGAACTTGCAAAACTTTGTCTTTCGAACAATATAACATCACAATAACCAATAGGTAACAATCATGTTTTTAAAAAGTGAAACTTAATGAATTATTTTATGAATTTTCATTTCTTTGTATAAATTGTTCATATCAATTAGAGAGCAGACCTAGTCCATTTGCCAAATATCGTCTTGAGAAAGGGTTACAGAATTGGTCTAACTACAAGAAAAAAAAAAGAAACTAAGGAGTGTATCAGAATATGTTATCTACATACGCATTTGTGTTGTACGTATGTATTTGTGATGGTTTTTTATGCTCTGAACACTGCATGCTGTGCGTTTGACTGTCAGCTTTCTTTTTGTTTGCTTGTTTGTGCGGTTCTAAGATTCTGCGTTTCAGATGTCGCCTATTGAAAGAAAGTGAAAGTGCGGGTTCTGGACACATGGCTAAGTGAGAAGGTATTACTATGCGAAAATTGGCGGAAAGCGGTTTTGGAATTCATCATGCGAGGTGTTGAAACCATCATTAATAAGTTTGGGGAACACTGTTCTTTGGAAGAGCTACCAGGAAGAGGCAGAAAGCCCGGTTCTTCCAACCCGAAACTGGAGCAGAAAGTGGTATCTCTAATCATGAAGAACAAATCAGTGTCAATGCACGTGATTTGGCCAAAATACCGGGAACGAGTGTCGGAATGATCCAGCGTATCAACAAGGCGAAACCACCTGAAGACCTACAAGAAGCAGAAAATCTCAGAAACCAAAGTGCCCAGAACAGAAGAAGCGAGCAGCAACACGGCCCGGAGATTGTATTCGCGTCTTTCGCAGCGTCCGGATGCATGCGTTTTGATGGACGATGAGACCTATGTAAAGGAGGACTCAAAACCCTTCCAGGTCCACATACTTTACTGCCGTCGTTGAGGGAGGATGTGAGCGATGCGGACAGGTCGATTCAAGTGGAGAAGTTCGGTCGAAAGGTACTGGTATGGCAAGCAATATGTTCCTGTGGTTTGAAGTCAACCATTTTTACACTACCGGAACTATAAATGCGAAATCTATCGATCTGAGTGTCTCCAGAAGAGATTGTTGCCTTTATATAAACATAGTACACCTCCACTGTTTTGGCCGGTTAGCGTCGGCTCACTATGCCAGAACCACTCTCAATTGGCTTGCGGAAAAGAGTATAGATTTCGTTGAGAAAAATATCAATCCACCAAATTGCCCTCAGCTTCGACCCATCGAACGTTACTGGGCAATCGTGAAGAGGGTCTTCAAGAAGACTGGTAAGGCAGCTGGGAACATGCAGGAGTTCAAAAAATTTGGGCTCAAGCGTCCAAAAAATGCGATGCAACACTTGTCGGAACTTGATGAAGAGCATTCGATCAAGATTCAATTCGTGAAGGAATAACTTAAATTTCATCCGGTATTCGTTGTAATTCAAGTTTAACCTCGTACAATAAAGGATCAATTTTTGTATGAATAAAATATCAGTTTTCAACATAATTTGAAAGAAAGTTTGTGGATAGCTTATTTCGATACACTCCTTATAGCATGCAATAAGAATTACCATCAGCAGTTGATTCATTGTGACGGTCCACATTAAACGTAAATTTTTCTAAAATTTCTTGAACCAAATGACATTTCACTGCTCTAATATGGTTATTATGATGTTATAATAACCAACTCAAATAATTTGCAATAAACCATCATGAACATGTTTTTAGACTGCCCTCAAGATGTATTTTGGACTCAATTTCAACTTCACGCCATAATTATAGACAAAATTACAGTGCCGGTTGAAATTTCATTACAATTATCACTAAAAATTTCTAAAGCTGCGTTTTTTGTGTGGATTATAGAGTTGATACATTTTGAGAAAGGATGAAAATTACTCGATAATCTAGAAAAAAAATGTTTGTCTGCAACATAATTTCAATCGACAGTGTAGACCATGATTTTTGATGATTCAAACAAAGATACTACAAACTTGCGAAATATTAGAGAATTTTCTATTGATTTTTTAATAATCTTTAAAACGGTGCTTGAATAATGCAAGAGTTAAACCAAAATTTGCACCATAAAAGTGTCTTGAAAACGTATTATCCCTGAAATTTCGCGTATCCTAAATCTGTATCTGAAAACTTCTTGAATGACCTTGAAGATGTTTCAAATTGTTCAATTAATTGCGCTGTGTTGGTCACATAAGATACCAAAAATAAGTTGTGTTTACTAGAAAAATACGCCCAGATCATTTCTTAAAGATGAATTTTTAAACATTACATAACAAGTTGTGTTACTTGGGGAGTAGAATGGAACGGGAGTGTAAGCGTTGTCAACTTACTACAATTAGTATCTTTAGATGTTGGCATAAAAAGCCAATAACCAGCTTATGATCGAGCCAAACCGAGTTTGAATTGTCAAGATAGTATAATATCAGTATATACATTA